>JAMKCH010038650.1:0-100565 GCA_023653785.1 Ophioderma brevispina | reverse complement strand
TGATATGTGCCAGTAGTTTATCTCTTATCTTCACAATTGAAGTTGTGTAGTCAGTTCTAAATCTTTTTAAAGTTTATATAGCGTCCACAAATTTGTTATGGTGCGTACGGTGGAGGAGCTTCCAGACATTGTTGTTGATTCCACGGTAAACATGGAAATGGAGAAATTACGAGACAGGTATTAATAACATAATATACGGTTTCATAAAAAATAAGCCCCCCCCCCCCAGCAAAAAAATCAAGGACATTTTCGTTGCATAACTTCACTTAGAACTGGCTGATGCGAAATTTAAAAATGTTTTGAAGAGAGGAAAACATTTGGCTCAGGCACTTTTGGCTCAAACACACTCCAAAATTGATCCTTTTTAGAAAAAATGGCACTTTATCGTATTCAAAGGTCTAAAAGTCAAGAAATTATCAATTTACAAACAACGATTTCATTTCCTTTTCTTAATATTCATTGTGGTTGAAGTAAAGGAAGCTTAAATCATTACGCGGAGAAAAACAAATAAACAAGTCAAATGAAGAGCTGAGTTCCCAAGGGCATAAATCCAATGGCAGCCTTGTGTAAATTTCTAGGTTATTTTTTGACTATGCTATATCTAATGGCATCTTGACAATTGAAATGAATAGATTGGTGATTTTATTGATATTTTAATTAATGCTGAAACACATTTCACCATCTAGAATTAGTCGATGGTTAGTTAGACAGATTTTGGAGCTAGGGCCCTTTTGGAACATCAACTCACAAATTTCAAAATGTTATTTATTTTTTATTATACAGAGGTTATTCATCGTTGTATTCCAGTGATTTATAATGATAAAAGCATTGAAACACGTCAGATTCTCTAAATTATTTTACACAGAGGAGCCATTGGGATTAGGCGCTTTTGGAACTCAACTCTTCAAATATGAAGGCAAAAACAATGAGGTGTAAGCTTGACATTATCAGTATCAATCGTATCTTTGATATTGCTCTTTTGACGACAGAAAGAGGTGATGTTTGCAAATGCCTTGTTTCACATTCAAAATAAGCTTATTGATTGTCATTCAGGGTCAATAGTCAATGTTTCCTCCATCTCCACTGATGATATCATGCAGCGTTTACACGGTGTTGTTTACCAATTTCTGATGTTCTGTGAGGGAATGTGGTTCCATGCTCGTGGATAATTCCACCAAGTTGAGTCAGTGTAGTGTTCTCCTTTATGTGTCGATATGCTTCACATTTCACCTGGTGTTACATACTAGTTTCCCCGTGTCGCGCAACAAAGTCGTATGTACCCGTACGACTTTGTTGCATGGCGCAAAGGTCGTATCTACCAGTTACGACTTGTTGCACTCAACAGAAATTCAATTTTTAGTGCAAAATGCAGTTAGGGAACGTTAGGGATAAAATATTATTACCTCCGATGGAAGACTTCAAAGGCTCATTGCAATCCTGAAGCCCAAGAACCAGCAAATGAGCCCAAGAGTTAGAGACCAATCCGCATACTATCTCACATATACGCTGCTTGAGCGATGATACTCGGCAGGATCAAAGATACGGTCGAGGCAAATTTACTCCGCACCCAACATGGATTTCGAAGAGGTAAATCAACAATTGATCAGATAGCAGGACTAGTTAATGACATCGAGACAGCCTTCCAGAAGAAGCAGAAAGTTGGAGCAGTCTTCCTAGACCTAACTGCTGCGTTACGATACAGTATGGACATCAGAGGTCATCTTACCTCAAGCTCTTCCATGAGTCAAGCTTGCAGTTCATTATGCGGCTAATCCAAGACAGATCTTTCGCCCTGGAGGACATCAAATGGGCAACTCAGTAGAAAGCGCAAACTTCCTGAAATGGTGTCCCACAAGGTTTGTCAGGGCACCCCGTCTCTTCAACATCTACGTCTCGATTATGCCAAAGGCGATGTTCGGCAGTATCCTACGCAGACGACAAGGCACTTGGAATAGCTTGCTGATTCCTTGAGTCCTTAGCAACAGTGTGGCAGAAAGACCTAATCACTGTAAGCCAATTTTCCACCGATGGTACTGAAACTCAGCAAAACCCAAGACCGTAAGCTCTGTTTTCCACCTTGCAAATCGATACGCAAAAAGAGAACTTAAACATCACTCTAGATGGAGAGAGAAAGAAAAATTGTCAAACTGACCAAAACCGACAGTAAGTAGGACCTTGGCGTCACAAGCGATTCCGCAGCCTTACTTTCCAATCAAACCCAAGGGCAGTCGCTGCCAAGACGACTATAGTCCCGTGTCAACCTCCTCAGAAGGATCGCAGCAACTGGATGGGGTGAATCCTTTGACTCTTTACACACATCAACTGTTGCCTTGGCATACTTCACCGCTGAATACGCTGCACAGTGTACATTCACACACGGTGATGTAGTTCTGAATGATGCAATGAGACTGGTTAGTGGTTGCCTTTGGGCCAACAACACCCTATGAGGATCAGAAAAATTCCACGGAATCAATTTGTACCCAATCCAGACAAGCAAGTGCACAGTATCCTTATCGCTCATCCTGGGATCAATGACAGTTAGGAGCAATGGTCATCCTCTACTGTGAACCTAAGCATTGTGACAGCCAGCTAGCAATGTCGCAAAGGCTGTGCCCTTGTAGGAAAGCATGGGTCAACCTCACCAGACTCAGAACTGGCGTTGGTCGTACAAAGAAAGAAAGAAATTCCTTCCAAGATCGGAGTAGAACTTCACCCAACTGCGATTGTGGAGAGCCACAAACCATTAGCCACATCATAGAGGACTGTTGAGGTCTACAATCCCCAAGAGGAATTCCAAGCATGATCAACTCTGGGATGATGAAACTATTAGCTGGTTTAAAGACGGATTCTTCCACTGTGAATTTGGACTTGCACGCCACGAACGAGGCATAAATAACAGCCACTTGGGTTGTCTCAAGATAGGGTGGAGTTGACGGAGAAATTCAGTCGCTCCCCAGCAGTTTTTAGGCCATTTTGGTAATCACAGGGAAATCATGGCCATGTCCTTACTGATGGAAAAATACCAAGTAAATCGACCCTTTCGCCCTCTTGCAGAGTTGTTCTAAAGAAGTGTACCAAATAGTACATTCCATGAGTTGCACCAAAACTCGATTTCCTGCAAAATCTTTGTTGTGAGAGGCCGCGGCTGGGATTCTGTCCTTTTTTTAAACTTATGAAGGGCGTGTGACATCGGCTGGATGGATTCAGGGTTCGTCCTTATGAGTCGTCAAGGAATGTAATTAAAAGAAGAGGGACGAGGAATGAGCATTGTGTAAACCTGCTACTTGATCGACTTCTGCGGGCTATGGACTCCCGTTTCAGGATTTTTTTAAAAAGTCCTTATGCATGATGTGATGAGAGTATTTTTACGTTCTTTGCATTTAGGAAGAGAAAACAACAATGTTTGCCGCATGTTGTCACCTAACTCAGATCGTCATTGTGAGTGCAACAAATTCGAAACTGACGTTTTGACGAATTGAGTTATTAAAAACATGTGATCATAATTTTTCTACATGCACTGCAAAAATATAGGCTTTAAATTTAACACCGCCGGGGTCTAGGAGGATCCACCAATTAAGGAGGGTGCAAGATTCAACACATTGGTTATTTTGTTTTTTGTAATTTTACACCCCATTGTGTTACTTTAACACCAAATAGTGGTAAAACTAACACCAAAGGTGTGGAAGTTTGACACCCTCTTGGGTGTGGTCCTCCTAGAACACCGGTGGTGTCAATTTTAACACCAATAGGCATGGCGTAACAGGCGCGGGGGGGGGGGGGGTTGGGGAGGGGGCAGGGGGGGCGACTTTGGCGCGGAAATTTTGCAAAAAATCATGCTAAATCACCCGTTTTTGAGCCCTTGACCAGGGAAAAATTGCCTTTTGACCCCCCGGAGAGGGAAAATTCCAAATACTGGGAAATATGCCCTCTTAGAGCGGGCAGGCCCGTTACTTACGCCACTGCATAGGATGTTGGTTTGCGATGTTATGAGCGAAAATATGCCCCATGTTGGTCGACCAATATTAGTTTTACATAGTACTCTATGGATTACACGATAATGTTTTAGTATCATTCAAAACGAGTGAAATCTCGGCGGAAACTTTACAGATAAGGTTTTGAGCTGAAGGCATACTATCAAGATTAAACATTTCTAGACTAATATAATGCAACGTAAAATTTGGGTGACATTGTGGATATGCCTAATAAGTTAGTGTGTTCGTCAGTGCTTTATTTTCAACACATTCACCATCTCCGCCTGTAAATAAATCGCCAAACTAATATTTTTTCAGTGTTTTGATTGAATCAATTTTTAAATTAACTGTAAATTTCAAAGTAAGTATTTGGCCAAAATTGTTGTCAGTAAAAATACTGCAAAAATTTAATATTTTTTAGTTGGCAAAATCGTACTCAGATACAGTACACACATGTACGAATATAAACTTCGATCACACTTCTTTAGGCTTCCCCATGTTGATCGAGAGAGGAGGATGAATCTCGCATTATCCCATTGATCGATAGATCACTTTACAGTGTGAGTCAATAAAAACCCTACATTCAGAAAGATTTTTTTCTTCAAAGTTAAACGTTTATTTTGCTTCAATGTTTGGCTTTGGTTGTTACAGAGAGAGATAAAAAAGGCAATAAGAAGATTTTGTTTGGTGTCTTTCGGGCTTGGGTTCAGAAAAACTATGTCAATTTTGCGGAGAGGCCGAGACCGAAAAAATTCAGTTGGCCGATTTTAGCCATACAATGCGGAGGACTGACACCGACACCGTATACCATACACATTATAGCAAAGGACAATTAACACATGCAATTTCAGATTGTATCGATTTTTTTTTCTCGACAAAAATATCAGTTTGAATAAACGGAAAATGGTCTATTGTGTAACAGAATTATAAGTAAAATATCTTCAAAAAATAAAGTACCAGTGGTTCAATCATATGGGAGTCAGTTATTGAAAATCACTCCATATCAATGTCTCAGTTCATAACCATAATTGAAAATTTTTGTTTTACATCTCTAAGGTAATTATTTTGCACAAATACAGCTAATCAGCCTCCATAAATTGCACGAAGAACTTAAAGATGAAGTTTTCTGTAAATAAAATCGGAAGTAAACTAAAATTTATTATCGCACTGCTGTTTTCAAGCAGAAGACAAAATTTTTCTATGGTTTCACTTTTGCTCCCAGTTCGTTGTAGGTTTAATTACCATGAAATCTTGCTGAACCAAAGTAAAATTTGGTCTTACACCAGCTATCTTGAATTTTTCTCAGGAAATGAACATTTTTTTACACGTGTGCATTTTCTTTTGTAATTATCTGGGATATTTATTTTTTATAATCCTTCAATGACTCTCCCACTTCTATTGTTCAACAATAATTGGTCGTTATATGTTTGTACTCAAAATAACGCTGAGACAATGGTACTTATGTAAGCGATGCCACTGTGTTTGCCAAAATCGGCCCAAAAGGCTTTTGAAGTGTGTCTCAGCAAAATAGGCGTAACTTCTTTCTCCAAAGTCCAAAATGACACCAAATAAACTTTTTCGAAAGCCTGTGATCCTTCTGTATAACCATAGCAACATTGAGCAAAAAAAAACAATTCTTAAAATATTTTAATTATTTTTTTCATTCTGGAAAGTAGGGTTTTTTTTGAACTCAACACTGTATCAGCTGTCTACGGTGGTTTTCAGGTACAGCAAACAGACGAATACAGATTGGTCTGTTTGGAAGACTTTCATTTGGCGTTTGGGTATGATTTCCAAAAGTGAAAATCTATTATATCTACAAATTGGAATGTTATTTTTGTTTAATAATTGGTATGTGAAAAGAGCTTGTGATATATTATCATAATATGCAAAAACTCAATTTCGCCAAAATAGTCGATTGGCCTCTTTGAAAGACTCATGACGATATGAGTTAGCAATCAAAATAGACTTACTCTATATTTGTACGCGCCTTTGAGCTTGTCTTATCATTGTCTGTGATTGGCTAATTACATTATATATATTTTTAAATAACCAATGAAATCGACCGGTAGCGCGCATTCATCACGGTACGGGACATCATTCCAATAGTTTTGAGTCCCATGAATTATCTTAGCACTTAAGTGCATAAGGGGAGGGAGTCCATGTGGACCCATGATTTCGTTTTTCACCCACCAGTTTTAATGCTAAATTATTTTACCCAAGATTGTATGCAAATACCTAAATATCAGTTGCGCATATTTTAGTGGGAAAATTAAATCTCCCATGGCGTTTTTATTGTGGGCCGCCAGCTATAGCTGGAGGACCACTTAGCAATCCGTTGTGCGTGTGTATGTGTTGATGTGTGGATGTATGTGTGTGTGTGTCACTAAAATGTTAAGTTTTTTTAAAAATTGCATTAAGTATTTTTTAATTGACCTCAATTGAAAAGTTGAAGTTCAATTGGAACCAAACTTGCGTCATAGGTGCACCGTGGGATCCTTCATATCTTGATGAGGTCAAAGGTCACGTGATAAGGTCAAAGGTCATGTGAGGTCAAGTTGAAAAATAGGCTAAAATGTTATGTTTTTTTTAAATTGTGTTAAGTTATTTTTTTAATTGACCTCAATTAAAAAGTTGAAGTTCAATTGGAACCTAACTTGTG
The DNA here is from genome assembly GCA_023653785.1 of Ophioderma brevispina. Taxonomy (NCBI): domain Eukaryota; kingdom Metazoa; phylum Echinodermata; class Ophiuroidea; order Amphilepidida; family Ophiodermatidae; genus Ophioderma; species Ophioderma brevispina. Next base: position 93,932 of record JAMKCH010038650.1, on the reverse strand, counting down.
CCATAGATGGTGCACCGTGGGATCCCTCATATCTTGATGAGGTTAAAGGTCATGTGACAAAGTCAAAGGTCATGTGAGGTCAAGTTGAAAAATAGGCTAAAATGTTGTAGTTCAATTGGAACCAAACTTGTGTCATAGGCGCACCAAGGGATCCCTCATAATGTTGATGAGGTAAAATGTCATATGCCAAGGTCAAAGGTCATGGCTTATATTCTTTGAATATAGCGAGCACGAAAGCCGAGAATCGCGAAATTCTAGTATTAATTAGCATAAATTAGAATTTTGTTAGCGCTATTCAAAAATGTTTTGCCCTTTAAATCGTACTGGAGTAACCCTTTTGAATTTTTATTTCAACAATGTAATTGTATTTATGTCATACTATTATAAGCCAAATTTTGGGTTTTCATTTTTGGGCGGGAGAAATTGCTGTGGGTCATAAAAATCGGTTTTGGTCCGCCATTTTGAATCTGTATAACCTATTTTCATATTTTTTCTGTTTTGTGGTCGTGTTGATGTATCCCATCAATGACAACAGTTTTAGTAAAAAAAATCAAACTGCAAAGTGGTTTGGGGCTTATGCTCCAACGGAAGTGCAGAAGACCTAATGCACTTAAAAGGGATTGCGATAGTCTATCATGTATGATAAATCACCTGCTTTGTGGAGTATGTTCTACAACTCAGTCAATCATATCTTATTGTGTGTGTGTGTGTGTGTGTTTGGTATGTAGTTTCTCATGAGATTTATTTTGAACGCTCTTTTAAAACCTTTTGGAAATTTCAAATCGTCTCTACAGAAATAAGTATCAATGGGTGGCATCGTAAGAATTGGTTAATTCCCCTTATCATAATGTTCTTGGAGAGAAGAATATATTGCACAAAAATCATCGCATTGATATTTGGGTCATTGCACGTGCGTAAGTTAATGTGCTTAGACCGTTTAACCGCGCAACGTTGGACTTGATTTCATTTTAGGGTGGTTATGTCGTCCTTTTTGGAAGAAACAATACATGGATTCTATAGCGTATTCAGATTCTTTTTTTCGCAAAATGTCTGGCTGTAATAACGTTTTGCTCGTGATTGGTAAAAATCAAAGCACTTGCCACAGTTTGACCAAACCATAAACCATTTTGTCCGTCAAACGGAGCGCGTCGTACATTGATTGTTTTTGCCAATGCCTTGAAGGATAAACAATTCAGCCTTTAACCTCTTCTTCTTTTACCTCGTTTGCCATTATTGAAATGCAACATCTGATGGTCAGTTTGCTGCCCATTCTTCTGCAATAATGGTCGCGAATGCATTGTCTCATTGATACGCTTTTTTCGGTAATAGAAGAGAAACATTGGCGCATACTATACCTAGGCCGGAAAAAAAACTTACTGACTTCGGCTGCGCCTCGCCCATTATTTTTTTATCCTACCTCGGACTCATTATTCGCCCATAAATGATACTGCATACCCTTTATTTCTTAACAATCAAACTAATTGAAATTATTCGAAAATGGTATAGAAACCTTCATGATCAAATTGCTAATTATCTGATTGTATAAATTTCAAGTATAGACTTGGATCGAAGTCCGTTTACTATGAGAGTAATGCCATAAGGCATCGTAAGAAGACTATATATTTTGTTTTTGGAATGGTGTAACATCTTTGCTGCTGATGTGTGCTTGAAGCACCCTATCGACTGAATTTGCAAAACCCACTGTCCAAAATTGGAATTTATTCAGATATAGAGGGTCTCAACCTCTAAAAGACATCGACAATTTATTCATGTTGACCATCATTTTGAACCAGAGTTACTCAATGCCAAAGATAGCAAAGCGTAAATATAAAAAAATAATAGACCGTCCGAATAGAAGTCCGAGTTTTTGTCATTTCAACATGAAAATATATTAAAATAATATAAATTAAAAAACATTAAAAAAAAAAACCTTTCATTATTAAATTTAAGATTATTTAATTAAAAAGAAAAAAATAAAAAACTTAAAAAAAGCAAAAAATCAACAATTTTAGACTTACAGTCACATGTGGTGATGGAGGACGACAAAGCCCGACATATCCCATGGCAACAGTATGACGCCCCGACGATGGCGCTAATCATCTCGACAAATCCTACGCCGGCAGCTACAATATTGCAGTTTAAAGTCAGCAGGCCACTGGTATAACAAAATAAGATAAATTATAACCTCAGTTGATGCTCCCCATTTTTACGAACTTTGTTATATAAATCCTGCATATGTTACTTTTGTGATTTTTGTAAAATACATCAAACTTATGACTATGAGAGAACATCACTGGGGTATGATGTATCTCGCCTGGATACATACAAAGTATTCCAATTGGTGGATTCGTGCAAAGTGTACTTTTCAAACAAGCGACGTGTGTCGTTGTACTGTTCGGACAGGTACTACCGAAACATAATTTGGGCTTAGTGGAGCGCATACAAAGAAAACCCAGTTTATGGTATTAAAAAAAAAAAAAAACATATTTCTACTTATAAAATCATTGTACTATGTATTTAGAATGTTCCTTATCCATACCGGACCTCGTTACTAAACTTCTTTCTAAACCTTCCGTCAACTTGGTCAATCCAAGAGCCTCCTTTTTAAAGTGACATGAGGAGATTTTTGTTTATGACCGAATTTCTCTCAAATTTCACTGGATCGGTTGTAGACCACCTACCGAGAACGTTTCGAAGGTTAATTGGGACAAACAGGTGCAAAGAAAACCGCAAACCTTGTTTTGAACTTGCCTGCCTACTAATCGTTCCCTAGAATAACCATGCTTTACTAACTTTCTGTCGTGCTCGCCACGACTAAAGTTCCGAATCGTCATCTATTACACGACGGCGCATTCGGCTATTCACTTCATGTTGATCTAATACATTTGGTAGCATTCCAAATATGTCAAAACCGGGCTTCGATAAAAATTGGGGCGCTTCTTCCTGGAAATCTCCTCATGGCTCTTTAAATATGCCTGGCCCAGTGAATGACGACACTTATCATGTCTGTCCCGCACCAAGAAATGTTGATATGAGCATTAAATTTTGGCATTGACGCTCAGTTTTGATACTTTAAGAAAAAAATGTAAAAAAAATAAATGCTTGTAAATCCAATAGGCACCACACAACTAATACAGAAAATAATTGGGCGCAATTTTCAAAAGGCCAGAAAACAAACTAACGTCTTCTGTTTGGATAAAACCAAAACATCAACCTAGAATTCAGAACGCAAATTACCATCCCATACTGCCCTGGTGGTGTCTGGAGAAGGTAAAAAAAATCTCAACCGTATGGCATCTCTTTACCGCCCTTCAAAGCTGTAAATAAACTTCGCAAAAGCTTATCATTATCAACAACAAACCCCGAAAGAAACAAAAATCCAACTTGTCTACGGCATCAATTTACACAGCCAACACTGTGATGAAAGCTATCTGGGTTTTTTTCTTTGGCGTATCCAAAAAGTTATTGGTAATGGTTTGTGGCGGTATCAGGATTTATTCAGCGTATTAGTAAGCTGATCCGGGCCTACGTGTATCCATAATACGGACTGCCTCCTAGGTAACATAGTGCAAACACAACTAATCGCCTCAACAAATTGGGTCAACTACCACCGTAGACCCAGTGGCAGTGAAATTCAAAATTCCCAAGTTTATGTACAAGAACAGGACACGAAGTGCATGTGAGGACACTCTCAGTTTGGATCAAGCAAGGTATTAATTCCAGCGAGGTTACCGGACATCCATTTTAGAGTATAGTGGAAAATCTGTCCCAAAACTTGAAAGGTGCCTCGTTTCCAGCTCTCCTCATGTCTGGGATCAATCTTTATCGTTGTTCCCAATTTTGACTGTGACCAACCCGATACTCATAGGTGGCCTGATGAATTCCGAAGTGATTGAACGAAATGTATGCAGTCTTACCTACACGAGGTTTAGCCGTAATTTTTAATTCTTTAATTCCCTTTCTATATCACTTGTGAATGGACCAGAAAGTATCTAAACGCCAAGAAGACGGAATGCATGAGGGAGAAATCATCACCCTATCTGAACTATCAGACGGTAGCCACGGGACAGGACCTTCAAGTACTATGTATTCTAGGGTTTTATGTTCCCGACAGCAAGAAAGACCTACTGTTACGCAAAGGACAAGCCTGCATATACTAAACTGCAGGGCACACGTGGCCAGTGGATTAAGAGCCCGACCCACATGCCAAAGGTTGTTAGTTTTGAGCCCGTTGTGGGCCCAATGTTGTTTCGCCTTGATTAAGACGCTTTAAGTCACTCCTCAAAAGTGGCAAAACACTCCTCACAAGTGGAGAGCGTGGCCTATCCAGTTAGGGTGCTTGCCTGTGGTGCAAATTTGCCAAAAATCATGGTTCGAATCCCGGTGGGGCCATTTGCTGGATTTATTCGGGGGCTCATTCGGATTTAATCTGTATACGAGCTATGATTAATACAGAATCCGCTCTCTCCATGTCCCTTGGAATTGGGCAAATGATCCTGAAAGCATCCCGTCCTTCGGAGGGGACGTTAGGCCGTCGGCCCCCCATGTACCAGAGAGTCCACATCTGTACATGTACATCGTAGTCAGTGTCGAATAAGAGTAGCCTTGTAAACCCCTGACTGCGCGAATTTAAAAGCACAACCATGCAGGTGTCACGCTACTGCCTGGGGGGGGATTTCTTGTTCGTTGTCCGGTCGTTGACGTCACATGTCAACTCATCTAATTTAAGTTTGGGGTTATTGCCGAATTGCCATTCATTTGCAGCAATATTCAAAAGGCGGCAATCTTGGTTTTAAGTAACTAATGGGTTGTTTCTAGTGCGTAACATATAGACCACTAACTGCATGTTTCGGTGTATGTATGACCAATCGATCTTATAAAACTATGAACACATAGTCTTGGTCAGCATTGGAGGCCATCTGACATAGGCGGCCATCTTGGATTTTGATTTGATAATATATTTTACTAAAAGTGACCAATGTTCTGTCTGCGTAACAATTTGCTCTTAAGTAACAAAAAATTGGGCCCTTCCCTGCTTGGGTAAAGCGGCTATGAGAATTTCTTAGACACAAACGAATGGTTGTACTGAAAGTTCTCACCATACATGTACACCGTATGACACGCTAAGTGGCGAATTGTGGCTGTTACCAGGCTGAGGACCGGTGTAAAAAGAGATATGGTCCGGCAGGAACCATAGTCCGGGCTCCATAGACGACAACATAATAAAGCGTGAAACTAATGTTGCGTGAAGAGTCAACTGAATCGATTGCCCTATTGTTCACCATTGTTGGCGGACTGTGAGGCCAGAAGACTATATCTCCTGCCACACCGGCCATCGTGAAAAAAATACAACCAATACAACCAATACTACTACCTGAATTAATCCAGTCATTTTAACTGTTTCATATTTCTTTGGGAGTCATCAAATCACCACGTTACCAAATCCAGTGCCTTTTCAATACTTTTTGCTACTAGTCTTACCAAGATCAAGCATATCCATGTGAAAGTAGTCCAACTTAATATTACACCAGTTCACTTAAATTATTGTATCTCTGGATCTAGCTACTCAATAATCTAGTGTTAATCGACAATCACCGAGTGTAACATAATAATATTGCCGCTTTATTGCGATGTAAACGTGTTGAGTGTTAATGCACCATTGACCTAAGACCGTGTCAATTCGTATGGTATTGATCCCAATGTAACCTTTAACCTAGTATAGAGGTCAGGTGGTGCTTTGTTTTAACACGTTGAACTGGTGCTCTCCATATCATTAACACTTCAATTTAGAGTGTATGTAATTCTTTTTCTGTGTGCAGCTAATGGCGGTAGGACCATGTTTCATTGATTAGAACAATCAAATCCAGTTCTAACCGGATAGAGGCAGGCGTAACCGGCGAATAACCGGTACATGAGTTTTAATCTTCGTCTTACCAAGCCTTTTTTTGTAACACGGTTTACCAAGGAGGGTGGTTCCTCCCTCGATAATTCGTTATAAAGCACCCGATGCTTATGCTTTTGATACCAGTGGATAGCTATGGTCCTCCTCTTTCCATTGATACCAAAATAAGTACCAACATACCTAGTATGGCGTCACAATGACGTCATCAAGTCCGCGAGTCGGCAAAATTGGCATTTTCCACAGAAAATAGGCGAAAATCCAAAACGTAGGAATATCGGATTTTCATGCGGTTTTCAGCTCTAAATGATGGCAATTGGCTAGGTCTACATAAACATAGAGTTTTAGAGCCATACAGTACATACTATTTTCAAAAATGCACCATAAAATACCCTTGGGTGGCAACCACCCACTACCCTTCGACTTTGACGGCATACCCTAACCCTGGTGAAGGTGCTACCTTAGCATTTTTTTTCGCTAAAATGACCGGAAAGGATGAGAGAACGATTACCTATAAGCTTTTTACGAAAGTTGTTGGCATTTTAGCGCACCGGTGCGAAGTTCACTAGGGGGATGGGTGGTAACCACCCCCCCTGGCAAGACGAGGGTTAAAGCTCTCCCTAAAATAAACTGAATACATTCATTAAAGGCGCTTGTTCCGATTTATGTCTTTTGAGTTCTCTACTTGATATGAGAGCCTCGCACTAGCACATACGCCCCATCAAGTACCGTGGGAAACAAACTTGCGGTTTTGGTGGTAGAAGCAACAATGCATATTGCAAAGGCCTATTCAATACTGTGCTAATATTGATGGTTAACCATTAAACGGCGGTTTTGTGTTTTTATCTTGGTAATGAAATGGATTTGAGGGCTCAAATTTCAGGAGGACAATGAGAAAAATACGGCCTTTCATATGACATCAAAATCGATACTACTTCCGGTTAAATCAGGTGGGGGGGGGGGTCCCACAGATGATCGGAACAAGCATCTTTAAAGAAAGCCAAGAGAAAGGCTTTCGATACAATAAACACGAAATCAAGTTGTAAAATTTATTTAAAAAAAAAATATCTTACCACTCCAGCGCAAAAGGTGTCAAAACAATCTGATGTCCACGATGCACTGAGGTTCTGCCAAATTATTTGACCGGCTGCGACAACTGCAGATATTATAGACATCACCATGTAGGCCACGATCTACGTATAAATCAAATCGTTCTTAATCATATAGAATTGAGAAAGGGATCTATTGGCAAATATGTTTTTAATATTGTAGATTGTTCCCACAAAAGGGTGTCCTAGCTTAAAGTGACAGAAGGAGATTTTTTGAGGATACGAATATCTTTCAAATTACACTGGATCGGTTGTAGACCACCTATCGAGAACGTTTCGAATGTTTATTGCACAAACAAGAACAAAAGAAAACCACAAATCTTGTTTTGAACTTTCCTGCTATCGTAGTCGTCCCTATAGAAAACCATGCTTTGAATTCATTGCACGGCAGAAAATAAAATACTAAATCATCATCTTATTACATAAAGACGATGTATTCGGATTATTCACTTCAGTTGTGATCTAATACATTAGTAAAGCATTCCAAAAATGCAAAGAACCAGGGTTCTAGATAAAAAAAAAACGAGGGCGCATCTTTCTGGACATGTCCTCATGCCTCTTTGAGCTACCATGACAACATTGTACGGAATAACTTATCCGTGCAATATACAGTACAATGGAGAACACAATAGGTAGGACACTAAACCACATAGGACGCTGTAATTTATAACACCGGTACCCATTCATACACCTCGTTTGAAAAACTAATCGAGGTAAATCGCCTTAACCAAGGGCCCAATACGTTGGCCGCAACGGGACTCGAACCTACAACCTCTGGCGTGTGGATTGGAGGTTCAATCCACTGGCCAAAACGTGCCTTGTAGATTATTTAATTCTTACCTAATCCTTAAACGAATATGTACACACTGTACAAAAGTATTGCAACATGCAGAAAAAGGATTTCATAGTCACAAAATGATTTAAAATTGTACCAGCAGCTCTTAACCACACATGGCGCACTGAATGTCAAACTTTGTATTTTTCAAATAAATGTTATTCCCCAGAATCCTGGAGTGCGAAAAACATTTTGATTTGAATGCCATGTTTCATAAATATGGCGGATTAAAAGAGCTGTCGATCGATAACTTGCCGATTGCACCCCAGAAGGAATACAGACACAGGAACGCCACAAATGACTCCAAAATAGTCGCTAAATGAATTGCACGGGTTTGTTAGGATTTACTCTAAATATTTACGGGAGAAAAGTGCAGTGCTTGTGTGGACCAGAAATTAGATAACGTCAATGGAAGACGGTGATCTTTTAAAAAAATTGGACAATTTTGAGACATCCCCATTGCAATTTGAATGATAAATCACGTGGTTTGCGCAAATCATTCCTGAATACTTATTCACATTCCACGACAAACAGTGTCAATGCCAACAGTATGATTAAAAAGTTCTTTTCAAGTTACCACGTGACCACTTTCTTACCATTCAATTTCCTGAGTCCAACAGCGATGGACTTGCTCTCATCTTCCATTGACGTTATCTCATTTCCGGTCCACATAAGCACTGCACTTTTCTCCACTGACCTCTACACATGAATAGCGGGTCAGAGTCGCCGATTGAAACATCAGGAAGTTGGTTTTGGACCTCTACAATATGGCGGGAAACAATGCATACACCTTGTCCAACAATAGAACATCTGTGTGGAATATGTGCACCAGCAGGTGTATGCATTTTTTCCGCCATATTGTAGAGGTCCAAAACCAACTTCCTGTTGTTTCACTCGGCGACCATTCAACTGTGGGGCGGCCCGCTATCCATGTGTAGAGGTCAGTGCTTTTCTCCCGTAAACATTTAGAGCAAACCCCAACAATTCATTTAGTGACTATTTTGGAGCCATTTGTGGCGTTCCTGTGTCTATATTCCTTCTGGGGTGCAATCGGCAACCATATTTAGGAACATGGCAATCAAATCAAAATATTTTTCGCACTCTAGGATTCTGGGGAATAACTTCTGTTTCAAAACACATGTTACAATTTGAAATTATTTTGTGATTATGAAATCTTTTTTCTGCATGTTGCAATACTTTTGTCCAGTGTGTGTATTTCTTATGTAAAAATCTTGTAAAAATGAATATTTTTGGCCATTTGTTGTAATTGCTTCGATTTCAGTTTGAATGAAACTGGAATTTCGCGGTTCTCGGCTTTCGCACTCGCTATATTCAAAGAATATAAGCTTGACCTCTCATGACCTTTGGCTTTGGCACGTGACCTTTGACCTCATCAACATATGAGGGATTCCATGGTGTACCTATGACACAAGTTTGGTTCCAATTGAACTTCAACTTTTCAATTGAGGTCAATTAAAAAAATAACATTTTAGTGACACATACATATACACACATACACACGCACAACAGATTGCAAAGTGGTCCTGCCAGCTATGGCGGGACAACTTATTTTTTGAGAGCAATTTAACCAAAATACTCCTTTTGAAAGGTTTGAAATTTCACTCTTTACAGTGTGGTGACTCTAAAAGGGTGACATTCGCTTATTTGCATCCCAGGTTTAATCAGCCCGAGTCGCACGTGCTTTCCATAAGTCGCTTGATATGCTAACTAGTTTCAAGCTATATCACATTTACATGTTATTGAATAAGTTGAATCGAATGATATTGTGGCAAAGATTCACAGAAATAATCTGATTTGATCTGTATACCAGCTATTAATTGAATACAGAATACCGCTCTCCTCCATGGTTCACTTGGAATTGGGCACGTTAATAAGTCGGTTCCGTGTACAGAGAGTCAGAACTGTACATCGCAGCCAGTGTCGAATAAGAGTAGGGTGAAAATCTCTGGCTGTTCCCAATCTTCCCCCAGCCTCAAAAAGCGGGCCATGTTAGGAGCGTCCGTATCATGGATACACGCGGCCCCGGGTCAACTTACTCAGTTGATTAAATCCTGACACCCTCACAAGCCATTAGGCTAATGAAAGTCGATTCATTGTTTCCCGTTACCGACCCGCCCCGAATTTTCATTTTTGTCAAAACTTTCATTATTTTGAGTTAAAAAGTCATATTTTAGCAAAATCTTAATTATATTAAAAATCATAACTTTCCGCATCTCAAAATATCAGGGATGTCCTCTTGGTCATTTTAACACATTTTCCTGACTAAGCGGGTTTAGTTTGTGGTAAATAAAGATTTCCCTACTAATGTTCCTGATGATCCGTGAGCTTACAATGACTTCATAAAACTGTGGATTTTTACCAGGAAAATAACCAATTTAAAAGTATTATAAGTGTCAAAGAAAGATGTTAAAAACATGAATATGGGTGTTTGGCACATGTTACACCAATGATAAACAATAATGAAATCGTAACTGAAGAAGTGTATACGGAAAACAATTAATTGAGTTTCATTGGCCTTACCAGATGATTGGGGATCGCTAAGAAGAAGAGCAGTCAAAAGTAAACGCCAAGTCCTTGTAATTAGAATTAGCTTTTGAATTATCTAGGGGGGGGAGGGGGTTAGGTTATTCCGTTCCAAATTGGAAAATTATTTTACACTGCAAAAAGTGAGATATTGTAACAGCCATATGCGGTAAAGCCTTAGCTTTGAAATACTTTTTATTTGACTAAAATCCGACTCTCGGTTCCGAAGATACGACTGATCAAAGTATAGGAGGCGACAAAAAACTTGGCGAAAATCATTTTGTCATATACTTTGCATGTATTATTAGTTTCAGCCAGTGATATTTAACAATATTTTTCAAAAAATAATTATAGGCCATGGGTTGTGTTTCTTTTTAAAGTATTGAATAATAAATAAAATGATAAAGATTAAATATAACTCACTTTTAACATACTGGGATACATTTCTTATATATTTCTTTAATTCTTCACCCTGCTTTATTTAACAAAATTATTTAAAAAATAATAACAAAGTAATTAATGCATCTTTTTCAACCAAACTTTGATTAAAAATTATGATAATTACTACTACACATGAAAAATGCAAAACAATTACATAATTCGTATAAATAGCGCCCTCAACGTAGCACAAACTTTAAAGGCCATATCTCAGTTCGTAAAAAAGCACAAAATAGCAATTTTCAAACAAACGTAACTAGAAAACAAAAACTGGTAAAGGAATAAAATTTGGCACAAATGTTAAGAAAACTAAGTTATATAAAGACTAAAGAGGCTCACGCATCATACACGGCAAAAGTAAAAACAAACTATAACACTAGATCATTACTGATGCTTAATTCGCATTTCTTAAAAATTTTAAAACTTAATTGTAAATACAAGTAGAAAACTAAGTTTCTCGAAAACCATGTCTTCAGATTTTGAATTTTCCCTTCGTTTTTAGGTTATTCAGTAAAAAGTGTTATTGGCTGGCTCCCGGGTGCCATGGCAACCAATTCAAAAATCCCGCGAGAACAGGTTTCCTCCGGGATATGTCCCAGGGAACATCGACCCAAACCCCATAAGTGAACGTCAAAACGGTTGTTTTTGAGGTTACATTTGTTAAAAAAAAAATTAGCCAATCACAGGTCTAGCATGGTACCATGGCAAAACAAAAGGTGTGAAACTTTAATACCGATTTTGAAAGTTCAGGTCAAGGCCCGGCCTACATGATGGTATGTGATAGGTATAGTGAGGACCTTTTAAGAAAATATTCTGAATCGCGTCGCGAATTTTCAGAAATAACGGGATAACGCCCCCTTAAGGTTTACGATTTGTGCTGGTCAAAAATTCACAATATTAATATTGCTGTTCTGATTTGAATCAAGAATGCAGCAGTAAAGGAATGCAGCGATAATGCGAGAGAGAGAGAATCACAAATATAAATGTGGAAATGCATTTTTAAACTTATAAATCAGTGGATAGTCGTGTACATCCATACTAAACTTGCTTTAATGTGATAACAAAACACCAAAATTAGTGAAAAAAAAAGTGAGTCTTGGAGGAAATTGTCATACAGTCTCCAGCAAATAGACACCTACGGCCGACGGGCATCTCAAGGAATCTGCACCCCCAAAACAAAGCTGATTGAGCCAGTTACAAAATAAACAAAAATCAATAAGGTTTGTGTTTGAGGTCAAAAGTATTGATCATGGGCACGATATCACGTGAAAACCTGTGATATTACGGGGAAAAATGGCTTTTTGATCGCAAGTCGGAATTTTGATACGACGTATAGAAATTACCAGAATCTGATAAAAAGTATTGCCTTGTCTTTAATACACGATTTCAAGGCCAACCACTTGCAGGTTATGTTGGCATATACATGCCAGTTAAAAAAATATAAAAATATGGAATTTGATGATTTTTCGATGTTTGATTTAACAGCAACCAATCGTTGCAAACCTTTAATAATCATTAGATTATGTATGGCGGTGTATATCATGGTCTTTACCAGACGATTATTGTCTCTTTTCCTTGCACTTACAAGTCCGATGATCCCTGCCACTGAATAGAACTGCATGTAAATAAATAAATAAATAAATAAATAAATAAATAAATAAATAAAAATGTGTTACATAACAGGGGCGGATCCAGGATTTGAAAAACGTCAAAATTACCGGGGGGCTGAAAGGCTGTAACTGGTCCAAAATAGCTCAAAATGGGCTGATTTTGCAAGAATTTGCAGAATTACCGGGAGGCGCGCGCCCCCTCCGCATAGGCGTACCCAGGATTTTGTCACCGGGGGGCGCAATGATCTAGGCTGCTTCCCCCCCAAGAAAAAATCGGTACGGGTCCGGGGGTGTTTTGTCCAATGGCGTCGTTTGGGCTTCGTTCAAGTGTTTCGAAAGCACATTTCACACGAATGGGGCGTTATTTTTGAATTTGTTTAAATATATATACCTTTTTTAAATTGTAAAACAATATTAACTTTACCAAGGCAGTTGCCCTGGTGCAAAATGTCCCTAGTATCCCTCAGGCCCTACCGGAAAAAATGGGGGACCCAAATGCATCCGCACTTACAGGGGAACCCCGACCAATCCGTGTGAAAGTGAAGATATGGCCGTAGCGGCACGTATGTGGGTGTTCCCCCTTCCGCACGAAGATGAAACCCTTGTATGGTTCCTTTTCCAAGACTTTTTTCATGCAAAGTTGAAAGAAAGAAATTTACAATTTCAAAGTGGTTCATAACATAGATTATCTGGAACTTGAAAATGGTTTATATATGACAAAGAATATTACTTCAAGGTATGAGCAACAGCCGTAAAATCTTAACCAATGCATAAGGTTTTGTTTTGAATGAAGCACATGTCTTCGTGGCGAGAGTTCACATCTCAAGTTTGGAGCTGCGAGCACGAAGCGCGGATCAATACAGTATTCGCTTTCCAAGACACATTTCTCCTGCAAAGTTGGTCAAACAATTTTGAAACGCCAATGTGGAATAGAATTAATGCTTAGAGTTATGACCAAGGGTATTAAAAATTAAGACAGGTAAAGCGCAGAATTTTTTTAAATGTTATAATGGTAGGTGCGGGAGGGGCACCCCTCCCGCGCGAAGTGTGGAACCCTTGCAATATTCCAGTTTCAAGACACATCTTTCGCACACATAGTTGAAAGAAAACATTTGAAATTCTAATGGTTAGTCATAAATAATAATGCAGAGGTATGGGCAGCAATACAACTTCGCCATTTTCTGTAAAACGTGTAACAAACTGGGGTTGCACCCTCCATAAAATGTTGCTAAAGGAAAGACCAAATGTGATATATTTGGTATCCATGTATAACAAATTTGGCAAAAGCATATCGAATCAACTTTAAGAAAATGGTGGAAACACAATCTGCATGTTGCATGACAAAAGTCGGTGTGTTTGCATTTCGGAAATATAGGCCCAAAATTAAAAAGTTATACCGGAAAACAGACGACAAGTTGCTAAGGTAAAATTTATGAAGTGTAGGAGTTCAAGGTTATATCTTAAAGGGGGTCTATGTTTGCAAATTGAGCGAGTTTTCTAGCTTAAATGGGATTCAGCTTTAATTTCCTTTTTTGTTTGAGATAAATAGACATTCCGTTCATTTGTATGTAGAAAGTACTTCGCCCTGTGATTTTTAAGCAAATTTATTTTTTTATTATGATCACATATTACAAGCTTTTTTGAAATTGGAAAATAGATTTGTTTATTGACCTGCAAGGTCAATAAAAAAATCTATTCAAACTCATATAATATTATGCGCGAAAGATCACGTTTTTAGTGATAACTTAAGGAAACGTATGCTTTTTACCTACTTGAGGGTGAATTTGGCCAAGAGAAAAAAAAGTTTGTTTCAGAAGACATCGCGCGCATTTTGTTTAAAATTGGTCCTTTAGCGCATTATTTTTTAAGGTTTTTGCTCACTGGAAAGATACTTTTTTATTTTCAGAAAAAAATGGCAATTCGGCCGCTTATTGGATCAAAATGCAATAAAGATTTATTTTTTTTAATCCCGCAATTCGCATTAAACTTTTTCTAAAAAAAGGCGCATTTGCATTTTTTTCACATTTCTTCTAAGACTTTTTTTGCCTTACACGGGACATTCGCTTTGTCAAAAAGTAGAATAGAATGTCCTGCGTCGCGTGGGATTTCCGTCTATGCAAAGACACAAAATGTTAAAAGTCAGAAAAAAATAGCCAATGGATCATGTGCTCTTCATCACACTGCCTAGTTCCATAAAGACACGTTTCTGAATATTGTTTTAATGTATGCATTGAAATGATGATGAGCACTGGGATGTTTCTTCTGACTTCATTTTTTTTAATTGTTATTATTATGTGTGACATAGGCTCTACTAAGCCTTAACATGACCTATGACCAATTTACACCCGACTTTAACAATAATACAATACATCCATGATTGCAGGTAAATCAAAATCAGTGGCGGTGCCAGACCTAAAGAGGTAAAAAGTAAAATTTTTGGGAGGCAAAAGTGAAATTCTTGAGGGGGAAATATAACAAATTTGGAGATTTCTAACAAATTTTGGTTCTAACTCGCTGATTTTTGCCCAAATGTGGTGATTTTTGACACCAAATCGCTGATTTTTGGTAAAAATCCGTCAAAATTCGGGGGCTCATGCCTCCCTGGTGCCGCCACTGATCAAAATTTGCAATGTCGCAACAAACCAACAATCAGCTAATCACAAAAGGTTTTGTAAATTCTCAATCAAAGTTCCTGTCTGAATCTGAAGTCAGGTTTACAATCACTTTGCTGCAAGTAGCGCGGAAAATTTTACCAAATTAATATAGGTTAAGAATTCTCTGTGGTAAGTAAGTTTCACAGTCGCATTTTTTTCAGCAAGGGGTTGGGGTCGGACGCCCCTTGATCCGCCATGGGGTGCAACACAAAAGCTTCAAAACTAAACCTATAGCTAACATTGCATTGTTTTATGAAAGAGATGTTCAGATTGTCTCAAATCCCTGAGGTATAATGACATTTACACACCTTTATTTTAGAGTGGCATAAACTTAGAGGTAACAAACTTAACTCGAATCTATTTTTATTTTTCCATTTTTTCTCTCTTCTTTTTCTTATTTTCCCTCGTTCCTGATTTTTTATTTACTTTTTACCTGGGGGCGCGCGCCCCCCACGCGCCCCCTGGGTACGCGCTTGCTCCGCCCGCTCCCTGGATCCGCGCCTGCATAAGTACGACCAAAAATAGGCTTTGAGGGCCACTACAGAGAACGAGAACACAATTGAAACAATACTTTCTCTGTTTAAAACATGGCCAAAGATATACAATGTTGCTCATAAAGTTGGAATATTTTTAACACTTTTTAAGAAATGATTTTTACAGTGCGAGTTATTTATGATATCTAGGGTGTATATCGCCACACTACTTGATTGATCAGTCTCTTCCGAACATATTACCATCAGGGTTCCCACTTAGGTTATTAACTTGAAGTCTACTGGACCCCATAATTTCCAAATGTTCAGAATTATCCACCACCACCTTGAGTCGATTCCTGAACACAGTCATCTCGGAGGTTCTCACCGCGGCCACGTAATCGACGAACCCTTTTGTCTAAATTGTCTTCCATCTTGACGGTCATAGATGTAGCGGCTCTCGTCCATACAGACAACATGTCGCCAGTGTTCGAGCTGTAATCTTCTGTGCTCCCTAGACCAGGGAAGTCGAACAACTCTGTGGTGTACGCTTAGTCGTGGACAGTTGGTCATTCGTCTTGCTCGGTAACCGTGTTGAAGCAATCTCCAATTTACAGTTTATTACGGGAAACGTTGATTCCATAGTATCTTCTCCACAAAAGACGAAGACGGCTCGTTGCATTTTCCGGGCTCTACGGCACAGATTAAGCAGTTGGAGATCATCTCGTCTGGGAGTCAATCGTGGTCGTCTTGGAGATTTTCGTGGCCTCAAATGACCCACCTCTCGATGATGTCTGAGGATTTTATAGACCGTACTCTGCGCTATCGCGATGAAATCAGCACTCTTCGGCGTATTGACAATGCCGTTGGACGAGGCATAGCCTAGGGAACTCTGTGTAAGTTTTTGTTGTAAAGGTAACAACCAACTCTGAAAACGCGGGCTCGTTGCACACAGGCTTGAAGCAGAGAAAAGGAACAAGCAGCAAACGTCTGGCCTTTTATAGATAGCTCTCAACAAAAGGCATCGGTATGCAATTCAAAATTATGCATGGTTTCACTTCACCTGGGTAGTGGGAACTCATTATGTAATCATTCACCTACTCTAATATGATTACTGGGGCGTTCAAATAGAAATATGTTTTAAGATTCTGTCTGAAAAAACAACAACAAATATTCCAATTTTATGAGCAACAGTGTATAAGATTTGAATTTCAATCTCGTATACGGAAATTCACTATGGATATTGTTGTGCACCAACAGACTTACGCAAACTGCTCCCCAGAGAGGTTGAGCTACTGCACCGAAGAAATCATAATATCCTCCATGGCATTGAAAACGTGGCGTAAAGACACACAAAGAGAAAAGAAGCGATACAAGGCCGACTATGCCAGACACAATTGAACATGTCAACTGAATTGCACCAGTTGATTTCACCGCTTTGATATTGAAATATTTATTCTCTGCAGACGTTGAAGATATATTATCGTATGGTATATCCATTGATGGCGCAAAAGCGGTGAGGCAATTCCGCTGTGGTGGTACTTCTGTAGATGCCGATGTCATTTCTTTGTCAGTTTCCTGTTCATAAAGGAGAAATTGAGAGGAGGAAGAAGAAGAAGAATAAGAAAAAGAAAAAAGGAAAGAAGGACGGAAAGAGAAGGATGCAGAACAACGAAATAAAAAGACTGCTAAATTACAACTCTTAAAGGTCCCAGGAAATGCAAATAGAATTGATGTGGTTTGTGTCAAGTCTACAAGGAAGGACCAGACAGCATTCAATATTTGGGTTGGTGATGACATCATTTGTGGTACTATTGATTTCTCAGAGAGTAATAGAAAATCCCAGGTGACTGAGTGTGAATCTATTCACGGTACTGACTGCTAATCAATAGTTTCACAAATGATGTCACTGGTAGTGTATTTTTTTCTGGCCCTGTTTATTGGAATGGAATGTCCCATACAGATTTGGAGTAGGTTTATCATCTCATTTCCTGGGACCTTTAACATAGAATAGTTCAGGGATACGCTCTATTGCAACTATTATCATTTCGCTTGTGTAGTTTCGGGCAACATAAGCAATACGCAAGCCAGAAATGACACGTATAATAATGAAGACGAGGACGATAATAATAATAATATTAATAATAATAACAATAATAATAATAATAATAATAATAATAATTAACATTCGAGAGTAACTTACGCTGTCTATGACGTTATGAAGTAATGCACCTAATTCGTGTGTATGTACACGGGCTAACGGTAAGAGGAAGTAAACTATACAATATACACCGAATTGAATATAGAGGTCATATATTTTTGTAAAGAGTTCTATTGTATTTAGTCAGGGAATACGACCTTTCGGTAATAGACCATTTTGCCACCATCCCACCATGCATTTCTTCCTAGCTATCACTTGGAGATGTGGAGCAATGTTTAAGATGTTTGTGGATGGATATCATTTCATTATATTGATATTACACCCGCCGCCTTAGCAGGTATACCAATAGAATATAAATTGGCCTGAATTATCAAAAGGAATAAAACGATGAGCACTTAAGTTGCTATGGCCGTGAAATGACTATGCCCGTGAAAGGGGGCATGGTTTTCTGCTTGTGCTGTTTAGTTTTCTTCTCCTCCTTCTCCTTAAGACGCTCAAGATTTGGCCTCAAGAACCCCTAACCCAAGCCTCATATAGGATGTTCACAGTTTTACCTTAGGCTTCACGTATGGTCAATAAAGGTCATACTCTCTCTAATCCCATTTCCCTTCTCCCAGAGTTACCATATGCCATTAATGTCATTCGGTCACAGCCTGGCCATACAGGTATCCAACAATTGTACAGTGTGAGTCAATAAAAAACCCTACATTCAGGTTACTTCAAAGGTTAAACGTTATTTTTGCTTGAATGTTTGCTTTGGTTGTTTACAGGGATAAACAGGCTATCAGAAGATTTTTATTTGGTGTCTTTTAGACTTTGGGTCAGAAACTATGTCAATTTTGCGGAAGAGACCTAAAATTCTGTTTGGCCGATTTTAGCCATACAATGCGGAGAGACTGACACCGACGTATACCATAACAAATTATAGCAAAGACAATTCACACATGCAATTTCAGATGGTATCGATTTCTTCTCGACAAAAACATAGTAGTTTGACTAAAATATCTTCAACAAATTAAATTACTATTGTTCAATCATAAAGAGTCAGTTATTGAAAATCACTCCATATCAATATCTCAGTTCACGAATATAGTGAAACTGCTCAGAGATTTTGTTTTACATCTCTAAGGTAATTATTTTGCACAAATACAGTATACTCAGCGTCCATAAATTGCGAGAAGAACTAAAGCTGAAGTTTTCTGTAAATAAATTGGAATTAAAAATTAAAATTCAATATCGCAATGTTTTTTCAAGCGGAATACAAAAAGATTCTATGGTTTCACTTTAGCTCCCAAGTTTCGTTGCAGGTTAAAACCATGAAATCTTGCTGAACCAAAGTAAACTGTGTTCTTACACCAGCTATCTTGACTTTCTTATTTGAGAAATAATTCTCCCACCTTCTATTGTTTAACAATAATTTGGTGTTAAATGTTTTACTCAAATCACTGCTGAAGTTGCTGAAGACCGTGCTACTCTATGTAAACGATGCACCTTTGTTTGGGTCAAAATCGGCCAAACAGGATATTTTAGTCTCTCAGCAAAATAGGCATAGGGGCCTAACTTCTTCCTCGAAAGTCCAAATGACACCAAATAAACGTTTTCTGAAAGCCTGTTTATCCCTCTTTATAACCAAAGCAAATAGTTGAGCTAAATAATTCTTAACTATTTTAATTATTTTTTATTCTGAATGGTTTTTTTTGACTCACACTGTATACAAAGATTTTGGAGTTTTTGACAATAATTGACCATGTAAATTGAGGTTTAACATTGCAAAAAATGGAAACAGAAACTACTTCGGAACACCTACAATTTGGGAACAAGGTTCAATACAGGAGTCAAAATAGAAAACATAGTACCAACTTGTCCAGGTTTTGCTCGTATAAACCTTGCTCAAACTGTCAGGTTCAGACTATAATGTCAGTCAAAAGAGTAAGGTACTTTTTGTGGTGTGTAGGCATGGGCAATTTATTATATTTTTTACTAGCTAAATAGCTCTTGTAAGCCAAATGACCGAACCTATAAATTGATTCTGTAATTATTTTAATAGTTTACTTGTGCCCACTAATAATTAACAAAATCTCAGCACCCATAATTAGCTTGTTTTGCCTTTCGTACTTCTTTTCATACGGGGTTTGGTTCCATGAAACAAACATATAGGAACAAATTGTACCGATTCAAATACGTTGAGTAAAAATATGAGTTATCCAGTAAGACATTAATTCAGAAAGACATTAATTTGAGTGGTACTCGTCATCCGAGTAATTTGTAATTAATCAATAATGAATAAATCAATGACTTAACATTGAATAAGAACTTCGTTTGTGTCAATTTTGAGTTGGATATTGCGCGGCGGCACGGTTATAATTAACTCAAATAATTGATCTCTGACCTGACTTTCCTCGGGGTGTGATCGAAAGTGTTACCCATCGAAGGGGAAATATATGGCATATTGTGGAAGACATTCTAAGCTACAAGCTAATGGGCTTGGAAAAATTCCAACCGATATTTCTTGGTTAGAAGTCCTTATTATGAAATTAACTATGAATTCCACTTTACCACATGTTCAGGTTGCAGAATTCGTGGGAGGGGTACAAATGGAATTGCTGAGCTACGTCTCGAAAAGGACACTGAGTTGACCAAGTTTGAAAATTGGTATATTGTCAGTGTAAGCTTAACCCTCGTCCACCCTTCGATTCCATTTTTTGTCACATAACACCCTTGGATTTTGGTTATTAAACGTCCAATTCCTAAATCGCAGGCTAGCTTAGAGTTTCTTTCCATTTGTATCAAAACGAGTACAAACATTCCCATTATGACTTCACTATGACATCATACGTCAAGGAAAGTATAAAACTACTGGATATAGGGTGGAAATTGATATATTGATTTTGCCATTTTACTGGCTTGAAAACATTATTATGGCACTAAAACGTTCTGGGTTTCGAAAACTAGTCGTTTGTCATCATATAGAACCAAAACCTGCATTCAAAACAGATTGAATTTTACCCTATTATACACTGTGTCTATGGAAATTTACAATTTTGCCGCCATGCAAACTTTATGGGGTCATTATGTATAATGTTGGCATTCATTTTGGTATCAATGAAAAGAGGAGGAACAAAGCTATTGTTATCAAAAGACTGTGGCATTGTGACGTTACACTTGGCATGATGGAACTTCTCTGGAGGTTGCCTCCCCATCCATCGCTTCGGGATCACTCTGTACCCTACCATGCTCCGGTGACTGTTTTTGTTTTTGCATGAAAAGGAGCGTAAATTGTCAAGTGAAAATTTATTAAACTAGGCGGTCCCGGGTTTCGCGATCACCTGGGTATCACGATCACCTGGCTTTAATGACCCGGCATCAACAATCAATCCCACCAAGTTTCATGTCCATACACCATCGTTTACCCCATTTCACCTCCTTTGACCTCGAATGACCCCCGATGACCTTTGATCCACTAACCAATAACAAACTCGGTCTTCGTTCGGTCAAGGGGCACCCACCCACCAAGTTTCAGGAACGCACGACCCTCGGTCTCCGAGAAAATAGACACGGTCAGACACACAGACAGATAGACAGACCACCGGTATTAAAGGCCGACTCAGAGATTTCCTGAGGAGGGCGCCCTCAATTTCCAAAAAAAATCGTGTTTTTTGCATGTACATAATGCTTGTCCATATACTAATCACTGTGTGAAATTGCTAAGCTTAGATCGAATTCCTTCATACAGAAAATCATAACTTTGTTTTAAAATTCCGGATCCGGAATTTTTGTTATACACAGTATCCCATGGGACGTAATACTACACATAAATGTTTACTGCATCAAAACGAAAAATCCGATTCCTCTCAAATTTCGGAATTGTGCATTTTAGATTACTATCTTTAGTTCTAGTTGACTATTTTTCATTATTACTTTTTTTTTTTTTTTTTTTTTTCGCGATCACCTGGGTATCACGATCACCTGGCTTTAATGACCCGGCATCAACAATCAATCCCACCAAGTTTCATGTCCATACACCATCGTTTACCCCATTTCACCTCCTTTGACCTCGAATGACCCCCGATGACCTTTGATCCACTAACCAATAACAAACTCGGTCTTCGTTCGGTCAAGGGGCACCCACCCACCAAGTTTCAGGAACGCACGACCCTCGGTCTCCGAGAAAATAGACACGGTCAGACACACAGACAGATAGACAGACCACCGGTATTAATATAAAGATAATTGGCACCAGAAAAGGGGGTTGTTTGGTTAGGAGCGGAAAAATCCGCGAGGGGTGGTATACCACCCCAGTAGACGATGGGTAATCATTGTACATTAAGTTTTTGGTTCATGTGCAACATTATGAAGGATTTGAAAAGTATTTTTAAATAATTTGATATTTCTACAACTTCAGACTAGCAGCATAAGCTATCCTATCGCCATTAAACATTTAGCTTGATATGGGGACAACAAAATCCTATTTAATTCCGTGGAACCTGGCCTTAAAGTTGGAATACAATTCGACACAATTAGAATTCTTTCAAACTATTCAAATATGTTTTTTCAGATAATAATAACAGGAAATGGTTTCTTTTTTCTGTTAGTGCTATATCAAAAAGCTTATTTCTCATTTTAACCGAACTATATGAACAACCCTGTATTGTTTTACTTCTACGAACGGAAATGAATAATATTGGTTTAATGTTTAATTAAATTAACGAATAAATAAATAAAAAAAAAACAGTAAGCAAAATGAGTAGAAACTAAAGGTAGTCCCATACTAGAAACTACTGTCCAATTTACCTATGAAGGGATAGCTGAAGTTTAAAATAGAACATTAATGATTTTATATGCATTTTAAATCATCACACCCCAAATATTATAGGAACGGCAAAACATTGCTGCAGCATGCACATGATGTGTAACTATGTAAAAATAAATTTTAGAGTTAAAATCTTAATTTTAAAAATAAACTTAAGCTATACCCTGAAAAGCCATGTTGAAATATGTGAGGTATTTCATTAAGCTTGCCTAATGATCAAAGTTGCTTGTTCAAATCCTCTTTTTGACCCCCTGAATTTACCCTTCAAATCCATTTCTTTACTAATATAGAGGCAAAAAATACAATGGTAATAACTATCAATGTTAGAGCACAAAAGTGGATGATGTATTATTGGTGAGTGTATGCATGCAAGTGTCAGGCTCTCATGTCAGGTAGAAATCACGATACACTTAAATCGGAACAAGCACCTTTAATAGAGAATAATTGTGATAATAACAATTTGCATCCTGTAACATTGTTAATTGGTATCACTTGTGCATAAAGCAGCCATGCGATTATCTCTTGAATGTTTTTTTTTTTCAAAATTTCAATGACGCTTTTATGTGATCCACAAGAAAGAAACATCGTATTGTATTAAACCTGGTTCATATTTGGATATGGGAAAACATCTGTTAACTATGAATGCGTAGCGAAAAGGTCGTACAGAGACCTATAATACATTGAATACATAGAATAGAGAGAAAACACCCGACCAATAAACGTCGATACTATAATACAAAAGGAAGCACACAAACAAAAACTCTTTTAGTTCACTAAGCGAATTTATGTAATTAGACTATTATTTATTATTTCTGGTTTAGTAATGTAGTAAAACGTTATTTTACATATGTGATTATTGATAAACGATCAAGCTCTAAATCAGTCCTTTATTGCAAACTATGTTTTTATACGGTATGCCTCCAATTATGGGATTAAATTTCGTCCTATTTCATTGGTTGCTGACAGCAACACATAAACGTAAACATATTTCAGGAACTGAAAGTAAGTCTATAATTTGTTTTGTGTTGTGTTCAGGAAAAATGAATCTCTAAAACGATACAAAAAAGTATTAAAAAATGATTTTCTGATTTTTTTCCCGGACTCATTGTGTTTGCCCACATCCCATTATGGACCTCTGCGAAACATAACCGTTAGACATGTTTAAATGTTAATATCACTTAATTGATGATTGTATTTCCGGGAAAAACTTGCAGTTTTAATAAAATACTTATGAAAGTGATATGTAAGGAATAAAGAACAAAGTAAACTAAAACATACCGCAAGAAAAGAAGAAGAACACTCCAAAAAGCAGTAAAAGTTTGAATTGCCATTAGAAAATAAGGCAATAATATTTCATTATACGGAACAGGCCGTTCGAATAGAAGAGAAAAGTCCGACGTGGAACACCGAAAAAGGTTAGAGTTTTTTGATATAATCGCCTTATTTAGGACACGAATTCCGGATAAAACAAAACAGTAAGTAGAAGACCAACGTAAACAAGAAAATAATTAGCGATATGTGGTTATCCATGCTGGCATAAAGAGAAAACGGGATGATACACACTTTAATTCTTCTGGTTGTGTTGCTGGCAATAGTGATGAGCGGACAGAATCAGAACACCCATGAGAAGGAAAATAATCAATGGTTCATCCGTTGGAAAAATAAAGCAGAAGGAGCAAATATGGATTATGAAAAGGGCAAATTTTATTACTTAAGCTTTTAAATATAGTTTCTGCCCATCGTAGAAATAGCGCGGGTTATGGTATTTTATTTAAGTGGATATATGCATTCGCAAGCCTTCGACAGCTCTGAGGCGCCCCTAAGGAGTACAACTCTGGCATAATATTTAATTACACTGGTAACTAGCCCCGTAAAAAGATTCATCGGTTCATTATTTTACTGACCTTCCTTAACGTTTTAATACTTGTTTTACTTGGCCCCCAATGGAGTGAAAAACATCCTTTGGAGGATAGGCAATCGATTTGATTCAAGTTAAATGGTTTGATCAACAACACACCTTTAAAAACTTTCAAAATACAACAAGACCCCACAACGCGAAATAAAAAGATTATCATTAGCAGAAATGACTGCCAAATGAATGCCCAGAGGTATTCCTCAACATCCACTTCATTGTGTGGGAGACAACGCTATTATCGAGTGTTCCATAAAGAATCGCCAACAAATGAGACCGGCAAGGGATATGTAAGGTTGCTTTAAAAGCAATCAAAAAAAAAACAACAACAACAAAACATATGTTTTCACAAAATATGAAATTTCTTCAAAAATTAGATCTCAATGAAAGTCTAGACTGTAAACTTGATTACAATTTTAAAACAAAGTATTTATTTTACATTGTGTGTTAAATCAATCTCATTAAAAAATCGATTAGGTATCAATAATCAATGATGTATCTATAACCGAAAAGTTGATGTTAATTAATAATCTACTAGCTTACTACATGATATGTGCCGCGACGCCGGCTGCAGCAAGATAAAGATGCAGAACTTACCAAACAGTCCTGACGAGTATTACAGCGTAAATAAAACTTAAATTTCTAATAGTGGAGTTGTCCACGGACGACTTGTCCTTACTGAAGAAACCAGCTTCTAAGTATGTTCATACGGTTTAGCTCCGTCGTGGGGGTGGGGTGGGGAATGGTGGGGGTGGGTGGGGGGGGCGAGAGAGAGAGGGGTAGCCATATGGACCCAAGCCTCTACAAGGTGTCTCAGAAAGAACGTTACCCTCCAGAAACGGCCGTTTTTGCTTACTAATCACATTAGGATCATTGTTTTAGCTTCTTAGATTATGACAAATTACTTTTAAAACATATGTGAAAACAAGAAAGAGAACGGTGAAAAAATAACCCAAACAAGGACTAGTTTTTAAAATGATGAAGACTACTTTAGTCCACGGATTAGCATTCGCAGAAAGGAGGAAACCAATGGATGCAATGTCCCCAAACATAAAATGTAAGAATAAACTCATGGCCAAAATGTCCATTGATCGGTTCAGTTCTCTACAGCATATGCGCAATTTATGGCTGATTGTCTGTCTTTGGCGACCAATCTCTCGCCCTCCTTGCACTTTTTAGAGTTTGCCATGCCTCCAGATTTATTTTTCTATGTATTTCCTGATTGCCATCTTACTGGGAAACCTACTTTGAGGGAAAACGTTTCCCCATTCACGCCAGAACGAGGGTCACAAGAGCAGTTCAGTAGAATATGCCATTGGAGGAAGAATCAAGCCAATTGCCATGTTAAAAAAGTGCACATTAACAAATTCATATTTGCATTATGATGGGAGATTGAGGCGGAGATTGGGGATTAGGTCACTTCATTCGAAGAACCAAAAATTAAAGTGAAGTCTTCAGGTGTTTTTAGGCAATACATGTGAACAAATAATTAAATCTGAGGACTTACAGGTGCTCAATCCATAAGAATTACAATGTATAGGGTCTCTGTTTTTGCTAGACGTGGCAAAGTAGGTTGCATCATTTTTAGGGCAATAGTTCAGGTTTGGTCTTCTTTTTCACCATATGTTTAAAAAAGTACAGTTGTTCATTAATTTAAAAATAAAAAACAAGGATAAGAATTATAAGCAAAAATGGCCGTTTATGGAGGGTAACGTTCTTTCTGGGACACCCTGTAATGACTCTCGAAGCTCGGAGGTCGACAAAATATATATAAATTCCAAAAGTGTTGTAGCGGTTTATCCTCGGATAACTCAGAGGGCCACAAAAATACAGAAACCGAAGACGGCTAGATAATCGAACGACCACTTGGAGCTGAGACTACTATGACAAAGTCCACTATCGGAAGACTGTGTGTACTATTGATTTACTGTCACCTTGTAACGATCAAGGAGAGTAACTGCATGTCACTCTACTTGGAGCAAGATGTTATGACAACTCTGCCTCATTTTCTCTCTCCAGGCTTTAGTTAGCCTCTCCAAACACTTTCCAGAAGGATATAGTCTCTCTATATGGAGTCATGTACTAAATTTAGCTCATTACATATGAGAGGTCTTGAGCATACTAGAAAAAACTCCCACGTACCAGTGCATTTCGTATGAAATCTCTAAATTGCCAACTGGAATCATGTACTTCACTGTCGTTGGACTGTATTAATTATGCCGCGGCGCCAAAGATAGTTCAGTTATACTCAATTACTAGTGCAGATCGGCTGCACTCAGGTAATTCTAGAATTTTCCCGTGCTTTCTCTGAGAATTCTTTTTGCCTCACACACACCAGTTATGAGGGCAACAAAACCAATGGTTACTTTTATATTCATTACTTTAGATAATTTAATATTTTATGTGCTAATTTCAACTTACTCTCACCCAAAGTGAAATATTAATCATGCTAATTTTCTTGGGATTGGTAAAACTCCCCCTTAAAGAAAGTTGATGAAAAGCAAGTTTCGTAACCGATTTTAATAAAACTCTCAATATTGTGAACTTTCATATACATAACTTATACACAAGTAACATTTTCCCTAAAGCCTATTACTTGATTCTGATTAACTACACAAATCTGGATAAGGCATCAGCTTCATTCGCATTATTTGACTTTGATGTGTCTGAGGTCTAGGTTGTACTCCTGCAAGTTCAAACGCCTCACTAACCTTTGATTCTTGTTTTTCATCCGGTGGAGAAGCACAAACAAAACTTCGTTACAACATCGTTGGATCATATTGAAAGCGCGCCACTGAGTAATAAATTAACTTAGCTGGGTCACTTGTATAGCGCTATACCAAAGCACAGAAATCTCGGCCCTGTGCAAATTCTCAAATATTATTCATTCTCATTTTGTCATAATAATTTCGTAGACACTTACAATTTGTGTTGCAATACTTCGAAGTCCATATTAGCGAAACTGTCAGTGCGTTTAGTTCTGGAAAATCGTATTTAATACTCTGACTAGTGGGGACTGTAGTGAACCGTTCTATGTGAGAGTGCAAATCCGGATAAAAATGTGAATTTTGGTACACAAGTAACTTATACATTGACATCAAAAAATGATGGACGCACTGCCCACACCCTTTCATGGCCCAGCTGGATTTTTTTACAATGGGGTAAATTTTTAAAATGTTCCGATTGTGTGAAAAGCACATCCATGATGTCTGTCTGTTACAAGGATTCCAAAAAGGTATAGTTTATACTACCGGTGACTTATAGTTTAGGAAATATGGGGTAAAACTGTAAACATGGTAAAAAGGTCAATTTGGTTTGTACCAGGGGATCAAAAATTAAAAGTTGCTCCAATTTTGAAAATGTGGTTCAAATTGTGGGTTTAGCTAATAGGAATGAAAATAGGAATTAGTTTTGACTATCTTACGTGGCTGGTTATTAACAAAAAGGCGAATAAAGTCAAAAAGCAGTATTGGAACTATTGGGATTCTATTGACACTGTTGGACCTATTTTGTTGGAATAAAGTGAAACTAAGATTAACAGATAAGGCAAACCTTTCCTTATTTCAATCCTTTAAGCTAAGGGAAAGGAAAAACAATTTGCACCACATAATTAACTGAATCAAAGCAAGTTTAAATTTGACCCATGTACACACCCAAAATGACCATTTCACCATTTGACAGTTTACCCCATACTCCGGAAAAACTATAAGTCATAGATAGTGTTAAACTATACCTTTTTGGAATCCTGGACCCGACAAACACCATGGTGTCTTTTTTAACTAAACACATTCAGAACATTTTTAAATTTTTGGACCCCTGTATAACCTTGAAACCCAAGCTGGGGGACATAAGGGGGGTTGGCAAGTGCTTCCATCAAAATTTTATGGGATTATTCAATGCCGAAAAGTAATTGTGTGCAAAAAATTCACAATTTTAGCCCGGAAGATGAGGGCACACTCTTACACTACATTCCCCTGCTACCAGTCTCAATTGCACAAGACAAACACAGTTCTTCAAAAATTCCCATCCATGACATCGTTACAGTATACCGTTTTGTTAGTTTCGATATTCCCTAGTTCTCATTCACTTAACAGAGCTATCGGAACCCCGGGTCACAGCGCATTGTTCTTCCATGATTGTACTGCACAACCACGTGCAGTAATTGGTTGGAATAGATCACCACACGACATGCATGGTGGTGGACGTCGAATATCACGTAATGGATCGCTTTTGTTGGTGGTTTGAGGATTCTTAGCGTGTGTTATCGCAACGAGCAGAGAGGTGCCCAGCAGTAAACCTAGACTCCTTTATAAATATTGTTGATGTCCGGTTAAAAGGTGAGGGGGTGTGATATGTGAAAAACAAGCAATGGATGCCACTGTGGAGTACAAACATTAACATCAATATGCCCCCCCAAGGCCCAAATCAGAGGAAGACACTCCTCAATACACCCTAAAAACAACCTGGTCATTTCACTCGAAGAATAAACTATGCACCACTAATCCGAAATAGTGGTCAAAATTTGACCACGAAAAGGGTCAAGTTGACCCTTTTCGTGGTCAAATTTGACCACAACCACTATTTCGGAGCAATTTGTGCATAGTTGATTCTTACCATGGAAAATGACCACGCTGTTTTGAAACTTTGCAAATCTTTAAATTTTTGTTCTCCATCCATCTCCTCTCCCCCCTCGTCCCTCTTTTTTCCCTTCTCTCTCTTATCTCCTTCTCTCTTTTTCCTCCCCTCCGTCTTTCTTTTTCTCCCTTTCTTTTTTCCCAATATCTTGGGCCCCTAACCTCTCGGGGGGGTCCATGGACTTTGTCCACTCTGTTCCTATGGGAGCTACGTACCGCGGGGGGGTGGGAGGGGGAGGAGGAGAGGGGGGTAGCCATAGGGGTTAGCCAAGCGGCCCACATTCTTTTGCCGGTGTGGTATGAGATTTGGACCGCAGACTCAAAGTCCACCTACCTGGCAATGTTTTAGATATCATTTTGTGATTACAAAGGTTTTAATGGCCTAAACACTAACAATCAAAGAAAACGTGGACTTTTAAAGGGGTCGCGTTTTTTAATATTCTAGTTTATCCCAGTCGCGCTGCAACCCTGATCTCTATACAATGAATGGCCACACAAATAGGGGTGGGCAAGTTAAACTTTTTTTTTTAATCGAGTGGATTATATGGCCATTTTGGCCCCTGAAAAAAAGCGAGCAAGCTTTTTCAAGAAGATAAAGTTTGGGTTGGTTCTATGGATTTTAAGTTTTGTACTATAATTAAGTCAATGGGATTGAGTTAAATTAGTTATGTGCCATTATTGCCACATAAATAACAATGACAACTATATAACATGCATATGTGCTTTGTATTGCCTCCTTGTAAAACATAGATTTCAAAAACGCAGATCATGAGTTGTCTAGATTTTAAAGAAGTGTATAAAGTGTAGTCCCTTTAGCACAGCTACAACTTTCACCAACTGGTTAAAACTTATTTATAGACACCGGAATAACACTCTTTACACCACAATGAGTTCAATAGTACTGTTTAGTACCACACATGCAATGTGGTATCAAACACTCCAGTACATTCACCGGTAATTAGCAAGTTATGAAACTGGTTGCAAAGGCTTCAATTTTCACTCACTCACAAACAAGTGGTCTTTGTTTTGGTATTCTGTGCATTGCCTGCCTCCAATTGAAGAAAATTTGGAAATATAAATTTTCTGGCATTGAGAATATAAGTATTTGCTATTTTTTTCTTCGACAATTTATTTGCCTAAACATTATAAAGCGCCTATAGTGAGTTGTTAGTAAAAATCCAGGGATTGAAAGATCATGTTTGTTTTTTGTTTTCCAACCGTAGCAGAAACGCCCTATAGACTTCATGTACAAAAACTTTAAAAGACACTACAGTGTGATTTGAAAGGAATAAAAGATCTGAAATTTGCAGGCTAGCTCAATAGTGAAGGATATCGTCTGTAGACTCCTCATAAAGTACTTTTCCAACTGAAAGATTGGACAGAAAAAGGAAAAAACGACAGGTTCCAAGATACGATTCCCCCATTTCAATTACGTGTTTGTAGTA
The DNA here is from genome assembly GCA_023653785.1 of Ophioderma brevispina. Taxonomy (NCBI): domain Eukaryota; kingdom Metazoa; phylum Echinodermata; class Ophiuroidea; order Amphilepidida; family Ophiodermatidae; genus Ophioderma; species Ophioderma brevispina. The sequence continues at coordinate 63,411 of JAMKCH010038650.1, read as the reverse complement.
AGTGTACGAAACGGGACCCGAGAGTAAACGACTCAAATTCCCGATTTGTCCTTGTTACGTTGCTTCTGGTCTTATCATGCAGGGTATGTTAGGATTACTGTTGTACTTGTTACACACATGCAAAAATCTGATTTTTGATGATTTTTTTCGATTTCTGAGTAGCAAATCACTCCACGGAAAAAAACCTAAAAATTATCTTGTGTACACACGCTTGCATGATTCATTTCAGTAGCCAAAATGGCCATAGAATACGCTCTTTTACAAAAGATTTGTAAAAAATCCAGCCAACAGGTGGATATCTTGGTCTATCGAACACAATACCATTCCAGAGGCACCTGTTTAACAGAAGTTGTATCCCGAGGTGCACGTTTTTAGAGACATGCCATCCCAAATAGAATGAGCTCACTGAATTGGCTTGATTCTATAGTCTGTTATGTCGTTATCCACATTCAATGGGACAAATTTTGTATAAATGACGCTCTTAACCACCTGGCTTGGGCTCTTTTGGATTTCCCAATATGCGTCCGTGCCTCAATACGATAGCCCCAGGTTCCCAATCCATTGTAGAGAGATCAGTGTTCGAAAACCCACTAACGCGCGGATTCAGCAATCTACCTACCTTTCAATGTACCGAGTAGCCCTCCTTTGTATGATGAAAGAGGTTCCTAATTTTATTTTAAAAACTATTAAATTTCTCAAGAATCCCAGGCTCATTTTATAAGAAATTTTTTTTATTTTTTTTATTTTTTGCTATTTTTCTATTTTTAAGATTTTGTAAGGAAAAAAAGTGTTAAATTAAAGCGGTTTTTTTGGTTGGTTTTAATAGTCAATGTTAAAAGTTGTTATGAAGCGCTTTGTAGTCTTTCATACAGGCAAGAACTTGACTAAACACCGATCATCTTTCAATTGTGTGAAAGACTAAACATGGCTTGTGGCAAAACGTTAGCGTAAATAATAAACACGACGGCCTCGTTAAATCGGCTACTGCTTCGAAAGTTAAGCATGAAAATGGTGTTTTCTTCGCAAGGAAACTCCAATGACCATGGAAAACTATCTGGTATGTCATATTTAGGGATATTCATATGGTGCCGATATATTTTATACCAGTGAAATCACTGTAAAGGGATTTGCTAATCCGGAATATCGGGGAAAATCATAAAAGTCATCTATGAGTATCTTGGTACTGGCATGAATATGCTACATAACCTGCAAGTGATTGGCGTGAATCTCCATATTAACCATTAAGTGCCCAAGGGGTTTCTCGGTTGACGGCAATCAAATTTTTCAAGAGTTTTTAAAAACTTACAGTGTTTGCAAAGGTCCAAGATCCATAGTAAAGAGCATTGTGAGCAACAATATTTGTATTTTGAATAGAATGAAGGACGGGGCTGGCTAATGGATTATGAAAACTAAAATTTGAACCATAGTAAGTGTCAACTGTCAGCAATGACACCTTCTGAAAAAGACAAATTTCACTTTTTTAGCTCCAAAATAGCTGCTGTGAAAAGTGCCCAAAACACAAAAGGGGATGTTGCTATGGCAACAAGCATAATTTGAATAAACAAAGGGGCATTCGGCCATTTCCACCAAAAGCCCTTCCACCACACAAGTGATAAGCAAATATATTTTTCTGAAATTGGCCCAGCTTATACTAAATATGTACGTGGGGTTGCACTACTTAAATGCACAATAACCTTTTATATTGCTGCGATGCATCAGTTTAGTTTTGTCATGCCGTGCTCTCAACTGTAAGTCTATGGGAAGAATAAGGCGATTTTGAAGGTTTCTTGAAAAATACAATATGGGATAAATTTGGCTATATTTTGGGCAATGATTTATTTAAATTTGTTTTCCTAGAATATATATACATTAAATATTTTGGTTCCAAACCTTAGATTGCGTTTGCTGAGGAATGGAAATTGCGAACCATTCTTTGTTCGAAGAGTGGAAATTTCAATTGGCGTAACGATAGGTTCATAGTCAAAGGTTGATTTTCATTTTTATGTGGTATTTGGTTCTTAGGTGACCGTCCTTTATTTTTGTTAGTGGGTCCATGATCAAACTCCCACGGAAAAGGGTTATCTGGTTGGTTCCCTAGGCACTCCCCCCCCCTCGGCCTAACGGAAGTGTTTTTAGCTTGGGCACTAAATTCTAGATGAAGCTGGAAAAAATTGCAATAGACTTTCTTTCACCACAATGCATTTCTAATAAGGTCCCCGAATGCCCTATAAGGCCAGAAAAATCCAAGTGGTGGAAATATGACTAATTTGCATAAACCAAATAGCCCGCCATCCTAAGATTTTTTACAAGGATTTGTTATTACTTATCTGAAATAATATTTTGTGCGACCTATAATGCCTAAATTCGGTATAATTTATGAATACTTTATATTGTATGTCTTATACGACACCATGCATTCTTGACAGAAGTGTACTTCATTTGCGCATAAATCCAAAATGGCCGCCATTCTAAGATTTTTACATTTGATTGTTATATTGCTTAGGATTATTTCGCACCTAAATGCCAAATTTATTACTTTATGACTTTTATATTTATTTGTCTTATCACAGACCCATACATGCTTGTAGAAGTATCCCTAATTTGACCATAAATCCAAATGGCTTGCGTCGAAGTCTACATTTTGTGTGTCAGAATGATTCAACTTGGAATCGGTTATCTATTATTGCACTTACAGGCGCGCAAAACCATTTCACTATCACATGGCTCAATATAATGCTTAGAGCAACCCCACCCCTCATGCACACACACGTGTGGTCAGAAAATTGTATCTTTGTACCTATATTTAATATACTTATTACCTTCATGTTAACATGTGGTCAATAGTTGCAATATGTGAATAGTTTTCCTTGTCGCTTTTTGGCATCATCAAAATAAACATTTGCTGTAATATCTGGCATACTTGATGGATTAAACCAACTTGAGTCATGAGATGCAACATGGGATCCCTAATATGTTGCTGAGGTCAAAGGTCACATGCCAGGTGAAGTCATATGAGGCCTATCATACAACCGCGACGGCAATGACACATGCGGTCCGAGTACCGATGTATTTTTCAATACCCAGAATACACCCAGTTTTTCATCGGAATCCAGTTTTACGACTTGAGAATCCAAGTTTTCAAATGGTAAACACAGGATTCCTTCATCGAGATTCTAATTTCCTTTCCAAAGTCCTTGAGGGGGTTTGACCCGTGCTTAATCCTATCAAGGTCACAACCTTGGGCTTGTTTAGATGGCTGTCAAAAAACTGTAGGTGCAAGGTAGAAATGAACATTGCGTCAGACATCTGGTCAATTTGATCCACGATTATCCAGGGGATGCTGCGACAGCAATGTCATGGATGTGGATAGCAAGTGCATTCCTTGGAATTTCTTTGATCCTTAAATAGTGTTGGTAGGGGATAGTGTTACCAGGTTCGTCACACTTCTGGCGACCTTGGATTCTTTTGAAGATCCTCCAAAGGTTTGCAGGATGTATGCCAGACAGAATTGGCAGGTAATCTGCAGGCGTCGCCAAAAGGCAACGCTAACAAGTCTCATTGCATCATTCAGATGACATCAATCTTGTGTGAATGTACCCTGTGACTCCATACTGGTGGCTGCGTGGCGCAAGATTCATCGTTTGAGTATGCCAAGCATATTTATGTGTGTAAAGTTTAAAAGGATGTACCCCATCCAGCCCCTGCGGCCTTCTGAGGAGTTGACATCAGACTGAGTCTTGGCAGCGATTGTGCTGGTGTGTTGATGAAAGTAAGACTGCGGTCAAATTATAACGACAAGGTTCTTTGTGGTTGGGGTTCGCGTTACAGTTTTTTGTCATCTTAGATGTGAATGCAATTTTCTTTGTAGACGCAGTGGTTTGCAAGTGGAAAAAAGAGCTGATAGTCTTGGGTTTGTGCCATCGGTGGAAGAATTGCTTACAGTAATATGGTCTTTTGAGGCCTTAGAAGCACCAAGGCCTCAAAGGAATCAGGAGCTATTCCAAGTACCAGTGTTATTATCGTCTGCGAGGTGTTTGGCGAAGAAACTCCCTTCGGCACATCTGAGCTTCAATGTTGAAGAGACTGTGTGCCAGGACATAACCTTGTGGGGCACATTCCGAAGTTTGGGCTTTCTATTGCATTGCCCCTTGATTCCCCAGGCGAAAGTCCGGGATGAGCAGTATTAGGAACTTTACAAGCTTGACATACAAGGCAGATTTTGAATATCTAAATGTAGAGACCTCAATATTCAGCCTGTATCATAGACCGGCAGATAGATTGATAAGACTGCTCCAAACTTCTTGAAGCTGTCTCCATATCCTTGGTAAATCTGGCTATTGATCTGTTGTTGCTTTACCTCTTCGAAAGCCAATTTGGCTGAGGGTGAATTTCTGCCTTGACATATAAGTGATGCCTCTTACCATCTCCCAAGCAGCCTAAATACGTGCGAAATACAGCGATGGTCGGTACTCTTGGGCTCGTTTGCTGTTTTCCTTGGGCTCAGCATTTTTTTTTTTATTTTTATTTTTTTTACACTGACCTTTTGAGTCACCATCTGAAGGAATTGCTGATGATCCCAAAAAGTAGAGAGAAAGGAATTGGAACCATCGCACAGCTTCAGGTGCCATATGCTTCCAGAATTCTGTCTGGATGCTGTCATTGCCAAAAGCTTTCCCATTCTTGAAAACTTGATTGCTGTCGGTGGTCTCCATCATAGTTGATTTAAGACACGGGGGGAAAAAACTCGTACGGCGAGATGTTTGTAATGAGATTAAATCTCTTCGTTTAACAGCACGAGCATTGGCTTTCTCCTTGGGGTGTGGTCTTGCCACTTTCCATTGGACAATTAATGGAGTTGATTGCAACTGGAAAGGTACGACTAGTGAGCTTGTTGGACGGTGTTCCAGGCCTTGCAGCTTCATTGGGTAAGTTGATATTGGATACTCGACCTCGTCATATCCTGGTCCCAACAGGGGTGAGGGGTTCCTGTCGGCTGCCTCTTTGAATGGAATGTTTAGACGCTTGTAGTAGCATAGAGCAGAAGTCAGCATATGTGTCGTTGATGTTAGAAGACGCGAAAAGCCAGTTTTGCAGCCTTGGATGATAATTCACTGATGAGTTGTTTTGAACTTGGGCCACTTGGCTTTCCTGGAGTTCCATCTCTTTTTGTAAAGACGGAGAGTGACCCTTGATGTCATTGATAACCAAGATAGGACAAAGTAGCCTGTTTCTGGTGAATCTAAGAATGATCTAAGAATGGAGCAGTGGTCTCAGATTGTCCCCGGTGACTGTTGACAGGTCGGGAGAGGTAAACGCCCATGCAGTGGCTTAGTAGAAGCAGTGGACCCTTACTACAAACAGCATTGCGTGTTTAGAATGTCCTTCTCCCACCATAACATAACATTTTTAACAATATTTTTTATGTGCAGTGCCTACTTTTTGCGGCCACACGGTGTATGCAATTAAGGCACACAGCTTACGCAAGTTACCAGAGATATTAACATAAAAAGGAATACGCAAAAATTATAAAATCTGAAATTGGCAGCCATTTTGAATTTATGCAAATTAGTTATGCTCCCACCTCAGGTTAACTTATTTCGTATGTAACGTAGGAGCAAATATACTTATTTAATGTAAACATATGCATTTTAAGGCTCAACCTTACTTTTTAGACTACTATAAAACAAATGAATGTAAAAACAGACTTGGCGGCCATTTTTGGATTTATGCAAATTAGCGTACTTCACCACTTGGATTTTTTTGTGACTTTTAGTAATGTTCATCTGGGACCTACGGAAAATGCATTGTGGTGAAAGAAATTCTATTGGCAATTTTTTCAGGTCAGATCATATATTTCCCCCTAATACGTGCGTATAGAAATAAGACTTGAGATTAAATAAAATGTCCCCTTTCTCCTGCAAAGTCACAGATTTTAAGCGCCACATTGTGAACCAATTTCCTGCACAGTTTGACTTCAAACATGGTAGATTATGATTTTTGTTTATTCCTGTGCTTGTGTACAATCACATCAGCTTGTTTAGTGTACCTTTGCGTCACCATCACTGCATGTTCATTTGCGGGCGACGGTATGATGCTTATTCCTTTAACCCTGTTCTATCGAGGGGGGGGGGTTAACCGCCCCACTTCAGGTTCCTCCTGGCTTGCTAAAACACCCTGTTTGTTGCCAAATTATTAAATGTATATAACTGTCATTTTACATTTTCCGCTCCCTTTCATCCAAAATCAAACATCCACTGGTTATAGGTAAGATACAGGTGATCTCAAAGGTGGATGGGGGGGTTGGGTGGCAACCATCCCCCTTAAGGGAGAGAAGTACCAACATGCCTAGCACTACACAGGATATCACAGACACTGATGTTGAAAATCATAGCTATGTCCTAGATAGGCACCATTGATACTAAAATGATTAAGAACATTCCTATCAATTACTGTCAGAATGACGTCCCATAAAGTTCACATGTCCGCAAATCGCGTCATTTCTATAATACCCAGTGTAAAATAGGGAAATTCATTTGTTCCCACAAAAAAGCTTGGGATATCCGATTGTCACGCGGGTTTTGGATCTACTTGATGGGAAATGACTAGTTTTATATCTTTAGAGCAAGTTTAGTGCTACAATAATGTGTTTTGAGTCAGCAAAATTGCAAAATATCAATTTTCCACCTTTATATCATTTTTTGCATACTTTCCTCAACTTATGACGTCATGGTGACGTCTTAATGGGATTTTTGTACTTATATTTGGATACAATGGATATTATTAGGTGTAGTACTCTCAGAGATATTCAAGTCCGTTAGAATACGTTTTAAAAAAAAAATACAGTCATCAGAAAGTGCTGTCATGGAAGGTCGCACGGCCGGAGAGAGGCCTCGTTTACCAATTAAGTACCTCAAACACATTTAAACGGGCATTTCGTGATTCCGTAACTCACCCCCCAACTTACCTACAAAAAGTTGAAGATTTTTATCTTCATCTTAACCTTTAGCCTGAGAATCTATGTGTACTAATTGTACCGTGCAATTTCGGCCGTGCCTGTAAGAAATTCGCATTTTTTTTATTTTCTGTCGTAAACGAGAAATCACAGTACAGTCTCCTATGGGACCGTGGAAATAACCAAGGGGCCAAACCCTCTTTTTTAATGTCACCTGACATGGGATGCTGTCACAGGTTATGTGGTATCAACGTATTCAGGGGACCTCCCACAACAACTTCTAGGTGGACAAACCTGAAATTGCTACTCAAACAAATGCGGTCATTTGTTCAATGGCCGCCCAGTTTTAAAATATTTGACCATATCTCAGCCAACATTGTACAGAGATGGTTTGAAGTTTGGAGTATAACCTAGGTGTGTTTTGGGTCCCTGAATCCCATTGGTGCAATCCAAGCTCACATATAAATGTAATAACACCAATATGGAGGCCATTTTTTTCAAATGCTTTCCATGCAAAACTATTTGACCATATCTCATGCCCAATGTACATATAGTTGTGATTTTGGTGGCTATACCCGGGTTTCTGAGGTCTTAGATCCATTGGAGCAATCACGTAATTCAAACTTTTATCACCTCTACAATTATCAAAATGGCTTCCAAAATGTGCCACAGGGTTTGGAAATGCATTTTAGAGAACGCTTAAGTTTACTGTGGCCTAACAGAATGCGAATGGTTTTATACTTAGCAGATTTATTAAAAACTATACTGATGGTATTCAAAGTTTTCTGTGGTGCATATAATGAAAGGTAATTTAAGGCATATTCTTCTCCTTGAGTACCGAATTCATGGATAATCAAGAGTGAATGTAAGATAGAAGGTGGACATTAAAATTTTGTAGCATCACAGTCTTGATTGAGAGACAGTCCCAGTAACAAATTATAACGACTGACATAATATGCCAGTACTGGGCCACATTAGCGGAAATTTAGCTCAGTAAAGCACCACACAAACACACACACACAAAAAAAAAAAAAAACAACAACAAAAAAAGGGAAACTCTTGGTAGCAATGAAAGCCAGCTCTTAGTCTGCTATACAGGCATCCCAGCAAAAAATAATCGTGAAACAAAGACCTATTTGGTGAAACTTTGTGCAGTATGACCATAATCACAGTATTTACTCAACGTAGAAACAGTAAGCTTTTTCTCGATCCAGTCATGCCTCACTGAAACCATCTAGCTTTGAAAATGCCATATCAAAACTCACATTAAAGACACTATCAGTGATTGAAAATATATTTGAAAATTTGCAGGAATAGCTTCAAGTGAAGGATAAGTTGTAGAATTCTCATAAGTTACCTTTCCAACTGAAAGAATTGACAGAAAAGGAAGAAACGCAGTGTTCCAAGATACGAGTTCCCCATTCAATTACGTGTTGTAGTAAGTGTCCGAACGGACGTAATGGCTAAAATTTCCGTCTGTCCTATTAGGTTGCTTTGGTCCTATCATTGCAGGGATGTTAGGATACTGTACGTGCACATACATGCAAAAATCTGATTTTTGATGATTTTTTTCGATTTTGATTTAGCAAATCATGATAGTGTTCTTTAAAGCTTGTGTGGGGTATGGAATGCTTATTTGTTACTTATCATATCGTGTCTATCTTTGTTTGTCGTTTTGCTTGATGAATCTGCAGGATCGAACGTCAGGCCGCAGTACCACTCCTGAGATATTTTTGTTATTTGCCGTGGTAACAAGCATTTTACTTATTTTTTTATCTGGCAAACAGGTGGAAAGATTATGGCCAGATTACTTTTATCATTGTTATAGGTTATGTGATAGAAAATCTACTTGAGGAATGCGGTTCAATTCAATGGTAAAATGCATTCATACTTCAAACATTATAGCAACATGGGGATATCGCTAGCTGCTGGCTTAGGGGGGAAGTGATCGTTTCATATTCACTCATTACGGCGTTAGGGGGAAATATTTTCCTTCCCCCTAACGCCTCCCTTTGTATGCGATTTATTCGTCAAAGGATATGAATATTATTTATGCAAAATGGAGGATTAATCCACTAGAATAACAAAGGAGATGAATTTAATTAATTTAAATAAAACTATATAGAGCTCATATAAACTAATGGATGATTAATATTTCCCATAACGACTATATTAGCGAAATATACCTTTTTTATGACACACTTATAAATTCGGAAACATTAACGGACAAACCTTGTGCTTTATCGTGAAGGGTAATAAGTTGTCAGAAAAAAAAGTGTGTCAGATGATTCAGGTTACGGAAACTCCCGCAAAGGAGAGCTTATTGGGCCTTACTTTGTCGAACGAAAAGTCAATGGTCAAGTTTATCTCCAGATGATTAACCACGATGGTTGCTTGAACTTGAACTGGATTTATTATGGAAACAAAAGGGTGTCTTCCGATATTTATGGTATACCTGGCCACAGACTTATGCTATCAAAAAAATGCCTACATTAACTTTTTTGGGAACAAAACGAGTTGTAGCCCTGAATCAGGCTGTGGAAATGGCTCTGCCCACGTCCACGAGATTTTAAAAAAAGTGTACACCAGTGCACCGCATATACCTTCAGGATTTGCGACCCCGCATACAACATGAGGCGGAAGTCTCACGTGATGATTCCTCCATTGATCTTTATGCACAACTGTCACCAACTGGGTTTACAACCATTTCCAAAGCAATGGTGTTCAATGAGGCATGACTGGAAACCATGAAAGGTCATGATCTAAGCATCAATATTGCAATACAGTGGCTATGGCAGCAATGTGACGGCCGTTTTGTGCAGCGGTAATGATGCTACGCATGACCCAATTGCTCCAATGGATTATACGACCCCAGAATCTTGGCTATACAGCCACCAAAATCACAGCTCTCTGCACAGCAGAGGTATGCGGTAAAATAGCATTAAGTGTAAAAACATTATATGTGTAACTTGATTGCACCAATGAATACAATGATCTCAAAAACCTGAGTATTAGCCACCAAAATCCAAAAACTGTATGGACATTCTGAAGTAGAATGTCAAAATAGATTTGAAATGGCGGCCATTTTGAAAGAAAATGAATGCCATATTTAGTAGATGACATTTAAGCGGGTAGCTTGATTGTACAGTGGATTAAGTGACCCAGAAAACTTAGGTTTTGCCACAAAAAGCAAACTCATGCATATGTGGGCGAGATATGTAAAACTATGTTAAAAGTGGCGGCCATTTGAAAAATTCACTCATTTTTGCTTTGAGTAACATATGTTTTTCATTGTTTTCCCAATTAGAAATGTTAAGGGAAGCCCATGAACACATTGATACCACAAACCGGTGACAGCATTCAATGTCAGGTAAACCCATGTGGCCCCCTGGGTAAACAAGCAATTGCTCATAATCAAAACCGCAAGATCGGAATCAACTAAAATTTTAATAAGGTTTCTCATGGATATCCAGTGAACCATAAAAAAAATAAAAAAAATAAAAAAAATAAAAAAAATGCACCTTTAAAGCGTTGATATACAATAACAGACAGAAATAAATTTATTTACTGATGAAGTTACACAGATACGACTTTTATTGTCTTGGCAATTGGTGAGTGGTTTACACACCCACCGTGGCGGCGATAGACCTCTTGTTCTGTGGGGGAAACGGGCGGGGGAAGTGATTTTTTGGGGGAAAAAGTGAATTTCAGTTGTGGGGGGGGGAATATCAACATTTTGAGATTTTTAATCAATTTTGCCCCCAACGCTTGCTTTTGCACTTTGGTAATTTTTGGGCTCAAATTCTGAATTTTTGCCCAAAATAGTCATTTTTTTTCGGCCACGGGGATAAAATGTGGGGGAGAAAAAAATTTTGGGGGGGGGGGAGCAAATACTTCCCCAAAACGCCACACCCACGGCGCCGCAACTGCTACCCAACCGGATATTACGGAAATTTCGATACAAAAGAGTTAGGATATCAGTTTTAGCAGGCCACAGTTTCATCGTTGCACACGTAATCCGTGATTTCTGACCATCCTATCCTATTTTATCTTGGCCAATCTTGCAAACAAAGTGCTTCCGGGCCGCAGTCTAGGTCTTCCAATAAGCCCCTTGTGACGATAAGAACTGACACAGTCTTCATCTTTTCCAATTGTTAGGCTCTTTGGATTCCCAATAAGTGTACTTTGAATCGGTACTTCCATCTAGCCAGAAAGAGCCTTCTTTATCTATGTCATGATATCCAATCCATAAAAGCTCCCGGCTATCGGCCTTTCTGCAGTTGCCCACACTTCTTCCAGATATTGAAGAAGGGAAAACTGTTCTTTCTCGTGGGTATAGAAGATAGGTGCATTGGCCTTTTACATTTGTTGAAAGAACTTGGCAGTGTTCCTCGGCGCTTGAATACATGGTTTGATTAATAAATAGATAGCAATGTTTCTGAAACCAACCCAAGGGGACTTGCAGCAGTTGGCAGATTCACTTGATTCACCGGAACTATTAGCTTTACACTAATTATTGATAAAACAACAAAAGTGAAAAACGTTGTAAGTGAAATAACATCACGTATTAGTGGCGCATATGTAATCCAAGGCTGCCGTCCCATATACTAGAACTTCTCTCAGATTAACTGGTTCTAAATTTGATTAAATGCAGCGCAATGAGCGCCTGTGCCAAAATTGCATTCCATAAACGTGAGTCTTAATCGATATCCCTGTAAGCAATAAGAAGTCAATAATACATGCATGATGTCAACTAGAGTTACATTGCAGCAAACAAAAGACAAAATCGAACGCTTTAATGTCAGAACAGTATTGTCCATCATGGGGCATGGTCATTTCACACGATGTGCAAATTTATGGTCTGTTTTTTCGATCTCGCGTGGAACAAGAAAACGATACAAAATTGAGTGTGGATGTACGTAATACTAAAGTTACATTCCAAATTGCGCAATTTATAATTGTCAACAACAAGCATGGTATTTCTCTAAGAAAAGGAGATACGCGGAGTGCAAAGAGAGGGAGGGGAGAGAAAAAAGATAGAGAAGGAAAACAACACATGTCAAAATGGGGCAACTATTTTGTGAAAAACAAGGACAATTTCACTTTAAAAAAAAAATCTGTAATTCTATGAATGATATATTGACTTATTGGTATGTCAATACGGGTATTATCAACAATTTGAGCGTTTGAGCTATGTTCCTCAGAAGTCCAGATAGGTTTAGATTAAAGATAGTGGTCATTTTTAAATCCAAGAAGGAAACACTCTGTGAGTTTCTGGATGTCATATTTGCGTTCCTTGGAATGATAAGCATTAGTATTGCCCATTTGAGCTTTCTGTTTGCTCAGAAGTCCAGATCTTAGGCACAAAGTATAGTTAAAAAATGTCGCCAATTGTGAAATTTAGATGGTTGCCTGAATGAGTTTCCTGGATGTATATTTCGCGTCCTTGACTGCAAACAAACTGCGTAGTGCCACCAATTTGAGCTTCTATGTTCCTCATAGTCCAGATATGGAGCAAGATACGTGAAAATGGCCGGCATTTGAAAATCAGGAGGACGTCTGCGGAAACAATATTCGACCTAAGGATGTGTTTATTTGTTTTCCTTGACATCACAAAATATGGATATTGGCCAAAAATTTGCAGCCTTTCTATATGCTCAGAAATACAGATATAGATTAAAATAATTTATGTGAAAATGGCGGGCCATTTTAAAATCCGAGATGGCGGAAACACGAAAAGGGATTAAAAATGGTAACAATTTAATTTTCATTTTCTTACGACCATTATCTAGCATTTTTAGACTCTAAAATTTTAATTGACAAAACAGCCAACACATCTAAAATCACCAACAACGCCCATACTATAACATTATTATTCTCTTTACTTTTTATAAAGATATATGGGTAGTTGCCAACAAAATGAACTTTTTTATTATAATTTAACCTTTTCCGACTGCTTCTGTATGGTGGGGGCCAGAGAGAAATTTAGATACCCAACAATTACCTCATTAAAGCAATAATAAAACATTTTAGAGCGCCCACGGAATATTCAAAAATTTGAGATTTTTGCACAGTTTGTGTTTAACTTGGTAAAACATACCTGCGAACGGTATACGCAAAATGTGCCGTATTGTCATAAAAAGCGATTTAGTAATTAGATTAGATCAAGATCCCAGATTGTAATGTAACGCTGAGTTGAAAACGCTAAATTTCTGTCAGTCCATGACAAAATAGTGGCCACCTCATAAGTGGAATCTTGGGCCATTGTTTGAAATGTTTCTATTTAAAAATAAATAAGGACCAATAGGGTAATTCCCCTTTCCCTTTTTAAAATCACTTTCCACCAATGTGGTGATTTTGATAGTGTTTTCCATTTGAAATCAAACACCCATCAAAATTGAATTATAAAACATTCTTAAATTAATAAAATTAGTGGATCTTGCACATGGTTTCATAAAAAAACTATATTTTTTAAAAAATACTGCCCCTTTAAAATCACTTTCCAACAACTTTTGCATGGTGCATATTCGGAATCAGCACCCTCGAATTGTCCAAAAACACTCTTAAAAACCTTTCAGTCAAATAGGTGGAATTTGCGCATGGTTGATAACGCTATATTTAAAAGAACATAGGAAAATCTGGGCGGCGCATTTCCCCTTTAAAAAAAAAACATCGTTTTCCATCAATGTGGTTATTTTGTAAGGTGTCTTTTGAAATCAGCACCCTGAAATTGACTTAAAACACTTCTTATACCCTTTAATCAAATTAGTGGATCTTGCCCATGGTTTCATACAGGGGGGGGCATATTTAAAAAAATAAGGAAAATCCGGGTAATGCCACTTTAAAATCCACTTTCCACCAACTTGACAATTTTGCATGGAACATAGTCGGATCAGCACCCTCGAATTGTCAAAAAGCACTTCTCAAAACCTTTTAGGTATCTTGAGTAGGGTTCCCTCAATATGCCACCCATGGAATGCCCTACTCACTATCAATCACGCAATTACCTCGACCTTGACTTGCCTGAACCAATGGAACAGCTAATGGCATTAAAGTAGACACGTGCATGGCGCTATTTCCCGACTACTCTTTGGCTGCCGTTTTCCGGCCGTTGGACTTAATCTGGATCGATATTTAGTATTCTAATTACAAAATTCTTTGTTATGTGACCCATACAGAGCTTTACCATTCACAGGTATAGTTCACTAGCCAATTACCAACGCAACTGTGCAAAAATCTCAAAAGTTTTGATAATTGGGGCCATGGGCGCTCTTTAAAAAAAGGGCCTATTTTGGTTTTCGACCACTCCATTAATTCTTAAAGGTCGTTGTATGCTTTATCCGGGATTTCAAAATTTCTGCAAAGCCTCACTTATTATTGAGTTTTGAAATATGAATGCCTTTCATAATATTTAATATTGTGATGACGTGAACCAGTAACCTATCGATATGCAATAAAGACATTTACAGTATTGAAATACTTATATTGATCGATGATAATAGACGATCATAACTCAAAATTAAAATACTGAGTAGTAAATTAATACAGATACGATATTTTATTCTCTAAGTAATCTATGTACGGCCCGATACTACGGCATCCTTGAAAAATACAATTTGGTTAAAAAATAGATAAAACGAGTTACGAATATCCGTCGAAGCATGTCACAATTTTATTCTTGAACGCATAATCCGTAATATCCTGACACTGTTATCTTATGTTATCCTCTGAGCAATCTTGCAAACAAAGGGCTTCCTTATGCCGCAATCCACGTCATTCCATTTGCCCCCATTGCTGAGCTTAAGAACCACACAGTCTTCTCCGTTCCAATCGTTCGGCTCTCCGGGATGCCACGGAAAGTACTTTGAATCGGTTCTTCCATCCAGCCACACAAAGACTCCTTCCTTATCTCTGTCATGATATCCAGTCCACAAAGCTCCCCGACTATTGAGCCAATCTGTAGTTGGCCACGCTTCTTCCAGATATTGAATGAGGGACATGTGTTCCTCCTCGTTGGTAATAGATACTAGATGCGATTGTCTGGCAGTTGTTGAAAGACCTTGGCAGTGGTCCTCGGCGCTCTGAAAATCCATGGCTTGATTAACAAATAGATAGCAATGTTTCTGAAAGCCAACCCAAGGGGACTTGCAGCAGTTGGCAGATTCACTTAATGTAACCGGAACTATAATAGTTACGATAATAATTGATAAAACAAGTAAAAACGTATACTTTGAAAAGTGAAATAACATCATCGTATATTGTTGGCTCACAATGCTATCCATTCTGTTTCTCCTTGTTTTTTTAAATACTGTTTTCAATGGCACTAAATGCAGGGCACCCTGTGGTCAATTCCAAAACTTGTACGTCCAAATCGCTACCACGGTTACCAATAAGAAACCATTAACAAATATATGATGTAAAACATATTTCCCATTCCGGGAGCTGGGCATTTATTTCACATGATGCCAATTTATTGAATATTTTGTTTGTTTTCTGGATCCCACCGGCAACAAGAAAGTGATCGAAATTGATAGCGTGAATGTACGTAATAATTCATTCAATATAGATGAGAAGGTTTTAGGTTCGATGGCTACAGTAATTTTTCCATGCAGCGGTGTTATTTTTAGGGGAAATTCGTAAATATGCAGCGGTAAAGCTTGTTCGAGCTGGAATTTGTGCGAACATTGTTTAATAGTAATTTTATTAGATTTTTCTAGGTTTAGTATGATGTAATTTTTTATTCGTGTTACTTCATTAAAAGTTTTCGACGATTCTAGTCATTCTGGGAGGTATGCTCTATCCAGGAAAATCAATATGACTTTGGATTTGCCTTTGCATCGCCTCAACTAAAAACGATTCGTCCAGTTATTTGACCCAAAACAAATTACAAAAGAAACAATGTTGGTGTTATACTGTGAAATTGTCTAAAGTAATATATTAAAGTTTACCAAAATCAACCTATTTGAACATGTTGAGATAAGGGGCAACATTTGTACGGGGGAACAAATTAGAATTGTTGAAATTGATTTAAATGATGTAGCAATTTATTGGGCTACTCTCAAGGTTTAAAAAGGTATAGCTTGCCCTATCAGAGATTTATAGTTTCAGTCTAATAAGCACATAACAGTTGAAGGTCATCATGGGGTTCGTTCGTGCGATGTTGCAAGTCCAAAATCACAGCTGGAAGATCCGGCCCTTTACCACGCCGATAGTTTCATGTCCAGGTTGATCAGGCCTGGAAACTCCTTTTGGGGACTTGTAGACCCAACAGTCATCAATGAGTGGCTAATGGTTTGTAACTCTCCACAATCGCAGCTTGTGAAAATGAAAGTTTCTACTCCGATCTGTGAAGGAAGAAAAGTTCTTTGTACGACACCAACGCCAGTTCTGAGGCTGTTGGAGGTTGACCCATGCTTTCCTATCATTCAAGGTCACAGCCTTTGGGCTTGCTAGATGGGGTGTCCACAAACTGCTTTAGGTTCAAGTAGAGGAATGACAATTGCTCATACATCTGTCATTGGTCCAGGATGATCGATAGGGGATACTGTGGCTGCAGTGTCATAGATTGGGTAGCAAAGTGATTCCGTGGAATTCTCTGTTCATCAAGGGTGTTGGGGGGGGATTAGGCTACCAGGTTATCACATTATTGGCGAGCTGTTATCGTCTGAATGGGTCTCCTCTGAAGGTTTGAGGCGCCTATGCCAGACAGTTTGAATTAGAAGATATTCTACAGGCGTCGCCAAACGGCACCCCACTCAACAGTCTCATTGCCTCATTCAGAACGACGTCAATCTTGTGTTGAAGGTACACTGTGCCTTCATATGTGGTGCAGGCGTATTCAGCAGTGGAGTATGCCAAGGGCAACAGTTGAGTATGTAAGGTGTCAAAAGTGCACCCCATCCAGTCCTGCGAGCCTTCTGAGGAGGTTGACAGAGACTGCGTCTTGGCAGCTACTGCCTTGGTGTGTGGATGGAAAGTAAGGCTGCAGTCAAATTTGCGCCAAGGTACTTAAGGTGTGGGTCATGGGACAGTTTTTCTCCATCTAGAGTGAGGTTAAGTTCTCTTTTGAGCATCGATTGCAAGGTGGAAAAACAGAGCTGACGCTCTGGGTTTGCCGATTTCAAGTGCATCGGTGGACGACTGGTGCTCTTCTTTACCGTGATTAGGTTCTTTCTTTGAACACTGTTCTAAGGGACTCAAAGGAATCAGCAGCCACTCCAAGTGCCGTGTGTCTGGTGGGAGTACTGCGAACAATCTCCCTTGGCATATTTCTGAGAAGTAGATGTTGAAGAGACTGGGGGCCAGGACAGAACCTTGGGGACACCATTCCGAAGTTTGCGCGTTCTACTGCGTTGCCCATTTGATTCTCCGGGACGAAGATCTGTCTTGGATGAGCAAACATTAAATGCTTGCATCAGGCTTGGACAAAGGGAAGATTTTGAGTTAGCTTGAGGCAGAGACCCGATGCCAGACTGTATAGTACGCAGCAGTTAGGTCTATGAAGACTGCTCCAACTTCAAAATGGGGGTAAAATACATAGAATTGATTCGATTTTGTCGGAATAGGTGGTAAAATTGTTCAATATGTCCCACTTGATAAGTAAACGTAAGTAGATTCTTTGTTTACACGTTTCTATATAAGAATTACAGAGCTATACGACTAGTGACCTTCCATGGACCCTTTAGCCCCCAGTCACATTTGCGTTCCAATTATGCAACGAACAACGATTAGATGGTGCAACCAGTATATTTTTGGCTCCGGTACCAGTAGACGAACAATTGGACACCATTTTTTAAATGAAACGGATACATCGGACAATTACCCCCATTGTTGACCTTGACCCTATTTTGATTCATAACTATTAAACTGGCAACCTGCCAGATTGGACAAACAACTTTTTTAATCCTGGAAAGGTGGCGAACACGTGGCATATTTTTTGACGCGTTTTGTTCCTTTTCATAGTTTTGACCCCTGTATATGACTCTGGATTTTTGTAAACTTTTGATATGTTGTAAAGGTTTTCTCAATTACAATTCTGGAGAAGGGAAAATGATCTTTAGCGATAGTTTTGGGTTTAGTTAAGGCATCAGTTATTCTATTTTGACTGGTCTAGATTGCCATTTATAAGATTAATATTTCTTTGATGTGTGAACCAGTATTTTATTCGATATTCATTAAAGGAATGGTAGTGAAAAAACACATATTTTATTCTGAAGTAAACACATATAATGTTCACTTTAAACTGGGAAATGGTCGCACCTTCTGCACATAGTCAAGGCAAACTTTGATTAACCGTCAAACTTAAAATTTGACTGAATTAACTCATAGATTTGAAAATTTATTTTAAATTAATTTATACCAAATTTCAAAGCGTTTATCTGTAATAAAAGATCAATAAAGTATCTACTCCACTATATCTTTGGCTTTTGAAATTTGGGTATCATCACATCCTATCCAAATGAAACCATACCCTCGATAATATTAATATGCATGAAATGACACGAAAAAAAACCCAGACTATAGCTTCCTTACACTTTCAGAAGAGAATCGTCAGTCAATGTACTGGAAATTTCCACCATATTTTATCTAAAGCATCCTTCACTAGGGGACGATTACGATAGCAAGCAAGTTCAAAACATAGTTTATGGTTTTCTTTTTTGGTCCAATAAATCTTCGAAACGTTCTCGGTAGGTGTTCTACAACCAATCTTAGATAAATTCGTATCATTGAAAACAATCTTCTCCCTTCCCTTTAAAATCCTGCGTTTTTATTTACACACGCTGTAGTGAAAATTATTGACTCCCGTTAGTTAGTGCCTAAAAAAACTACCTCTAGAAAGCACCTGCTGGTTATAAATATGATTTCCATCAAATACTATTGCCACTGAAGAGTATGAACGCGCATATTGCAATTTATAACCCTTAAATCTCCAAATGCAATTTTGCCACTTTTCAAAAATCACGAGCGGACCCCTGTTTTGTGTTTTGGTGGAAAATGACTTGTTCCTAGATCTAAGAAGACAAATAACGCTACCTCTCTTTTTTACAGTGATCGTCAGGTTGGTAGTCATTTCCTCTAGGGACATAAAGGACATGAAATAAACCAGCATTAAAATTGCACTCTGTCCGCTAGCAATCCTAGGTTACTCAAAAAATGAATTCAAGCCGACAGGTAGGCAGTCTTCAAACCGAGTACAACATCCGAAGGACTTAAAATGGCTAAAAAATACAACATGAAAAATTATTTTGTGTGTGTGTGAAAACCGCCTATATTTTGCAATTGCTAGCGGGCCATATTAGTTAAGGCAGACGAGCTCGAAATGAAGCGGGCTAGTACCAAGTTTTGAAAATCTAGTCCACTCTCTGAGGAATCTTACAGACAAAACGCAAAGATGACCCACAACTCAAGTCATTCCATCCTCCATCGGTAACCCGTATAGTTGTACAGTCTTCATTGTTCCAATCATCAGGTTGCTTTTGCATCCAAGATGTATATACCGTAGTCTTACTTTGATCAATCCATAAAAACACACCTTCGGTATCTCGATCATGGTAACCAATCCAAAAATTACGGTGTACGCGCCCTTCAAAGTCGGACCACTCTGGCCATGCTGTTTGTATGTAGCCTACAAGAAACGCACTTTCGTCAGCGCTAGTAACAGAAGCCAAATGGGACTGTCGAGCTGAAGTCGATAGGCTTTGGCAGTGGTCTTCAGCACTCTGAAAATTCATGGCTTCATTGATAAAGATGTAACAATATTTGTAATAATTCGTCCACGGGGGCTTGCAACAATTATTGGTTTGAGTCTCATGAATGATGATTGTCAAAAAAGAAAGAACTTGTAAGCATTTTAACTTTGAATCGTAAGAGCACTTCATTTCAGTTGTACAAATGTAGAGACTTGGATCCGTGTCTATAATAAACCACTTATATTAAACATCCTGTATTTTCGAGAATGTATAGTTGATTTTGATACATGTATAGTCTGTGTATTGTATTTCTTGTTGATGGTATCGACTAGTTAGAGCGCGTGGTACATATTTGCAATGAACACGTGTTCCATTTCTCAGGGGTGCTGGAATTACATTCATAATTGATATATTTGCAACAAAGCAATCAAATAGAACTCTCGTCTCTTCTACAAACAAAGAATATTTACTCATTAACACTTAAGCCGAAAAGGTGGGAAGGACACGTGCATTCCGGTTGGGGGAGGTAAGAGGGGAGGGACATGGCACCCAGATCTTGCAAAGCAGTTTTCAATCAGAGCATTTTTATTAAATTTGAGACACATAGTTTGGACACTAAAAGGCACTGTAAACAAGGGAATATTTATTAAATTCTCGTGCATAATTTAAATTTATCCAAGGTTAGTGAAAAAAGTATTTATTTTATGAGATTCATTTAACGTATCTTTTTCATTTTGGAATTCCCTTCCACAGTGTTGCTTTACCATGAAAGATGCAGCTCGCTCGATGCTATACGTTACTTTGGAGCTGTAGATATGTTATGCGTTGTGCATAATTTATTGCTCATATTTTGATCAATTTAAATTTTGTGTATCGCCCTTTAGAAACCATTCAGTTGGCATTCGATAGAATTACTTAAGAATAGAAAGAGAGCGTTCCCATGCGAACATGGTTTTCCTGTGACACATGGCGTGATATCCCACGACTGGCGAGTGCCAACCCTCTCAGGTTAGCAAGCAAAAACTGCAGTTACAAAACAGCATCTGCGCAACACGCGCAAATGTGTTAGCACACCGTCGTTGGGGGGGGGGGGGGGGAACCATATGTTAATTCAGTGGTCAAATGCAAAACCACATAAGTGGGCCCCAGTGCTAAAACTTCATATGTGCATTTGGGTCACACCGGGTTCTAGTTTAATTTTCAATCTGGAGTAGAAATTTAAATTTATTTAAATATATTTAGAAAGGAAAACCTTTCTTGTGCAAGACATTACAACAAATTATTCATTTTTGGCGTCTGCCGAAAATGTTACATATGAGGTTTAATCATGTTACCCTTTTTACTACATGTGAGGTTTGCTCTTAAAAGGTCAAATGCACATTATGGGGATTTCCCGCCCGGCGACGAAACTCACATTTTTGGTGTGTCCTTGGTGTAAGATATTCACGAGTTAGACTAGAGTAAAGACTCTTTTACGGAATAAAGCTGTACAATCCTTGTAATCCTTTGATCCTCTTATAGAAGATTTCAGGCTAGGCTAATTCCATGATGTCTTACATGAAGGATGAACCACCTTTTTGTTAAAAGCGTAGACAACAACATCAACACGCAACTAATATTTTCACCTTTTGGAAGTAAACTAAGTATGCGTTGCCAATTGTCATAAATAATAAGAACTTTGATTATAATAAATATTTCGTGAAATATCAAATGTTATAATTGTAAAATATATGTGGCAGATATCAGTAGCAGAAAATAGAAATGGAAGAAATGATGGTACCCATAGAATTCATAGGGAATCGCCTCGTTGCTCATTTTAACAGAGCCAAGATGGAAATTGTTAAATGGATGACCATATTTCGTGTGCATTTGTATTTTGATTTTGGTTTCAACGAAAACATACTTTTCCTTTCTTGTTCTTGAAACAGTTTAGAGAATTTTGCTTCTTGGTTGCATATAGACTAAATAAGCTATTAGACTAAGTAATTATTTAATAGCAGATTTTTGACAGTGTGGTCCACTGTTTGCTTATGATGCTAGAGATCTATGGTTGAAGTTGTAAGTGGTGCCACTGCTCGAATAATTGGGTACAAAATCATGGATCCTCGTCGAGTTTACTTGAGCCATTTTTTTGGTAACAAAACTCCCGAAGGGTGTGGGGTGGGGGTGGATACCACCCACTGTGATTTTCGTTACTATGAACATCTGATTCCTATAAATTTGGTACTACATGATACCATAGAGCGTTTTCTTTTCATTGGTATCAAAATAAGTACCAACATCCCCGTTTTGACGTCACTATGACGTCATAAGTTGAGGAAAGTATGAATAAACTGGACATTTATATTTTGCATTTTTACTGACTCAATCACGTTGTTATAGCAGTAAAATGCTCTTGAATATCGGTACCGAAATCAAGTGTCTGTGGTATTCCTATATAGTAGTAGTAGGCATATGGGGGTCGGGGTCGGTTGCCACCCCTATAAATCACTTTGGGATCACCCTGTATCTTACCTATACCCAGGTGGATATTTATTTTTGCATAAAAAGGAGCGGAAAATGTCAATTACATAAAATAATTTTGCACCAAAAAAGGAGTTTTAGCAAGGCGGGGAAAACCTGGAGGGAGGGGGTGGTAACCATCCCCTTCGGTAGATGAGGGTTAAAGGTAATAGAAATAGTCTCGTCACCAGAACCCAGACTTCATCGGAAGTAGTCAATATTTTGTTGTATAAAGAAAGCTGCGATTTTTCACTTTTACCGTGTGAAATCTTCGTTTGGACTTTGCAAAATATGTTTACATTTTTGGTGACCCAAAATTAAAAACCCTCTCCATTACTAGCACGGGGGGGGGGGGGCGGATTTATTTGGCATCCCTGTGTAACAACACGTACGGCAATTCACAAAATTAGCACTCTATATAAATATAGAGTTTTTGAATTTTAGAATTCAAATATAGAATTTTAGAATTCAATACAAACTGATGCTTCTCACATACCGTGCTTTAAATGGACTCGCTCCATCATATATCAATGAACTTCTTCAATTTTACAAGCCTTCACGCTCAGGTCTCCGTTCTGCAACAAAAGGCCTGTTATTGTTGAACCCAAATCATCCTGGTCGTGGGGATCGTGGCTTTCCTCAGTGGCTGCCCTAGTCTGTTGGACACACTCCTTACCATATCCGTACTCATCCTTAAGTGAGTCTTTTAAGGCTCAGCTCAAAACCACATTTTATTCACATTGCCTTGAACAGAAATCAAGTTTTAGAATTGTTTCATGATATATCATGTATATCGACATGACTGTTACGTCTTGTTTATCTGTCTATTCCTCTGTAATTTTGTTCTGGGCTGGTTGTCCAGAGTCCGGCGCCATGAGCGCGTCTCTGCGATTTGGTGCGCCTTAAATGTTCATTATTATATTAGTTAAATACCTCCCATTAAAATGTATACTAGATTCTATGGTGTTAAGGCTCATACTAGGGTCATTTATCTGTCGGGAACTATGCGAAAAAGTTTGGCTGCAAAACGGCACACCCATAAACCGAACCCTATAAAACGTTAATTTCACGAAAACATGGCGATCAACTATGACCAATCAGGTCTTGGAAAGGAATTTGAGCAAATGTTGCGATCTGAGCCAGATCCACCACAATCCAACCGGGAAAGGACGTGTCGGAGCTCTGGGCTCCGACTTTTTACATTTTATTTGACTTTTAATCTACTGAAGTCTCATGCTAGTTTGGGAGAGTTTTGATGTCCAAAGATCATCCTAGGTCGTGATCGTTCATAGCTCCTTTCATGCATCACTATGTGCAATTTTTTGACCTCATTTATCATCGCTCTCGTGTTGAGACAGACTCCGTGAGTATTCTAAAATTCGGAATCTTGGCCCTATCCGTCACCATCAATCTCGGACGCAGTGCCTCAGTATGACTTTTGCATGATAACAACTCTTTTTAAACTGTTTGCTGTACTCCTTGCACTTACTATTAGTTAGGATCCGTCCGTGGGAAATTTCCATGTGGTAAGCATAAGCTGCAATTATTGACTCATTATTCATCGCTTGTGTGTGAGAGACATCCGTGAAGTATTCCAAATTCGGAACCTTGCACCTCCTGTCAACCAATCAATCTGAAGACAGTGCAACACCCTCAGTAGTGACTTTTGCAGGACATAAACAACTCTTTTAAATTTGTTTACTGTCTTCATGAAATTGATGAGTTATCCGTCCTGCTGAATTTCCATGTGTAAGCTTAAGCTGCATTCATTACCACACATCATGTCGCTAATCGTGTTGACTCCTGCCGGTTAACTTTTATTGCAGTAACATTCTTCTGTTCATGTATGGGTGTTCTGGTGTTACATCATCATTGTGCTAGCTAAGTCTATGTGTATGATGATGCTATGGCTGTAACGTTTCCTGGAAGATCTGGTGTTTTATCATTCGCATTGGTTTCTCTTTACTATACTTATTATGCAAGTATTCTCGCTCTTCTTCGATCAAACATCGATGGCATTCACTCTACCAACCTTTTTCTGTCAAGTAGAAAAAAAAACACCTAAAACCCCTCATGGATTAAGTCCATGGCATGAAAAGTTGCTGTACGTTTTATTTTCTGCAACGTGGATGTTCGGGTAAACCAAAACACATCCAGCTACGATATGAACATTAATTCCTTCGCCGTGGTCATTTGTTTACTGCTGTCTGGCGATGTGCATCCTATGTCCTGGAACCCGTAACAGATATAACACAACTGACACACTGATTACCTCTTAACACTTTAGATTTTTCAATACAAGGCTTGAACTTGTATCATTTAAATGTCCGTAGTATAATGCACTGTTAAATTGGATTAAGAGTTAACTTTTCTTTAATCTTGACTCTATGCGGTTTGCTGGTTGTAACTGCAGACGTGGCTTGATGAACATAAAAACAAAAAAAAACAAATAATTGACCTCTGAAATAAAATATTTCCAAATTAGAATTTGGAACGTATGGTACCTTAATAGGGAAGGTGGGGAGGGTTTTTTTCTACACTTAGATTGATTTGCATACATCTACGACTCTGATCTGATGTCCATAAAAATAAAATTGAAGCTTGTGGATCGATTTTATGCTGCCGAAAACAAAAACCGAAACGATCCTCGCCGGTGTTTGCTATTGTACGACACAGCAGTGAAATTTTTTTTTAGCACTCTGGAGGACGTTTGTTCAGGTAATTCGCTTCAAGTGACATGAAACCATCTTCTGTCTTTGGTGATTTTATGCGGACTACTGCCTAAACACCCAAAGTATTGTCAAGGCATTAGAAAAATTTTGCCAGATGTTTAGATTCTGAGCAGCTTTTGAACCAACCCCTGAGTCAGCGAGACAACTAATCTGCAAGAGATCTTATTTTTGTGTCTGATCCTCTGAAATATGCAAATCTGGTGTATAACAATAGGTGTGAGTGATCATTTTTTGACATTTTGCAGCAGAAGGATTCCTAAACATACTTTTTTTTCATCATAAATACAGGGTAAGTAAACAAAACTTGACCCTGATTGTGCTTCCGCCAATTTTGAATTTTTAATAACATTTTTTTGTCACCGTTTATTATAATCATAGCGAAACATACTTATATTCAGTGAAACATATAACACAGTATAAAAACATTATTAGAATAGTAGTAAAAACCTCGACAACTTGCTTTACCCTTGAAAAACCAGCAGGGGGCAAAGGCGGAAGGTAAACTAATTACAGTTATATTTAAATGAATTATTATATTTATGTTTTAAAAACACACACATACCACTACAGGCAACCCCCATCCACACACACCCACCCACCCACACACACATACACACACACACACACCCACACATACACACCCCCCCCCCCCCACACACACACAAACCTACACCACACCACATACTCACACCCCGAAAAACATACACACAGACAGTGGCAGAAACTCACTCAACTGCCAGGCTGTAGCAAAACCAAGAACACACAGCAACCCGCACTCAAAACGCTTCCTGATCATAACATTGAAAATGTGTTTAAAACACCTAATAATGTCCTACTGATTTTAAAGCAAGAAATGATTGGCAAAACTTGGTGGAGGCAGCATGGTGAGAAGATTACAAACAACAAGAGCTATGGGTGGTATACTTGCCGTGATAATAAAATGTAAGGGGAGAGAGGACCAGGTTTTATATCTAACTCTTACTGAAATAAACTGAGAACAGTTATGGCATTTTTAACCAGAGTTCTTTCTGATACCCCAAGAGTTTGCCTTGAACATTGTTAATTGCATCGATATCTTCAACAGCTTTGAATCATTTTCAATAGTATGACCAAGGAGCCACCTCATAGTACATATTCAACAACCTCAACTTTTCACCAGTTCTTGAATATCGCTGCTTATATTTGGTTTGTCCAGCTGTCCTCTCCTTAGCTTCTTCATGCTTTGCTTAGAATTGTGAGGAACCGTTAACTCACCGAGAATTTGCGACTAGAGACGCGGTTGATGATTGCAATATCGGTCTATCAGCAGGAAGTAAAGAGAAATGGGTCTGAGGAACTGTAGAAGGGGGGTTATTTGTAGCTTGAAACCCAGATATCACATAAATAGTACCAGTCTTCACTGAACATATTTTTCTTGCAAAAAACGGAACGATCGCCAACGAGGACACATCATGTCGCCAAGTAACCTTCCTTTGATTTAACCTTCAAGGCACAGCCATAGTCGTGAAAAGTTGGTGGGGTTCGGTTTACTGCATAGGGAACAAACAGCGTGAGGTCTGAATTTCCTCTTCGGCAGATTTGACTTCTGTTGGCAAAGTTGTGTCAGAAGAATCACGAATGACAAAATACAATTGAACTGGTGGTAAAGACAGTCCATGATTTCGCCACAACTTTTTGTCACTTTCAAGTTTCAATTGCCTCAAGTAACATTAGATTGGGAGGAGAGGGATTGGAATTTCGCATTCTTTCCATTTCGATTCAGATCTTCCTTTGTTTATCTTTGAAATGGCCTTCTTACATTGCTTCGGCGACTGTGTGGGTGTTTTACTTTTCAGGACTTTCAAAACCCTGACTTACAAAGCCTGGAACGTAGTTCATCAGAGTCTCCGGAAGGTAATAATATTTCGGTGAATAAGTTCGGTCTCTTGTTGCAGAAGTTGACTGAGTGCGTTAGCTTTCGTATATTCGGTAAAGTCCGGAAGATACGGTACAAGTACTCCCAAAGAGAGGTGGTGATGTGCAAAATTGCTGTTGTCGCACTGTGCGGAAGTTGGAGCCAAGACTTAACAAATCTGTTTATTTTAGCTTGTGATTTCTCCAGATTTGTTTTTGCAATGTTATGAACTGTGAGAAAATACCGGATTACTAGGAATAGGTAGTAGAGAGAATCCACGTTTTTACTCTCCGCGTGGGCTTACCTATCCAATGTTCTTCAAATAGATCGAATAGACTCCTGACTGTAGCCACTTAATCTGTCTTGAGGCAGTCGATATGAATTGACGGTGGTTGATTCTCCAAAGGACTTTGTAGTCTTATCTTACCCAATTGATCTTGACTCCCTTCATAGAACATGTGGTATTGTTGTCCATTAATAGCAAATGATAACTCTTATCTTGTCAGGGAGTAAGGCCCATTGAATGGGCTAGAGTATGAAATTATCCAACAGATCCTGATGTGGGCTTCCTTATCAGCAGTAATAAGAGTTAGATCATCAGCTAAACCTTTACACAACACATTCGGGGAAGATTTTTCTGATTTAGTATCAGAAAGTTGTCGAATTTTCGGAAGAGGTCTTTCAGGGGGAGTCGAAGAGCGATAGCGTCTATCAGAACTGACATGCAAGACACCAATCATTTTTTGGTAAAGGCACATTGGTGATTGCTTTGACCCTTTAAATACCACTTGTGCACACCGTAAAATTTTATCCTGTCATCATGGTGCAAGAATCCATCCTGGGCGGGTTCTTCCCGCTTATATACAATGTGCACCGCATGGGGTACCCGATTGAAGACTGGATTGGAACAGTCCACTCTGTATCGTCAAACTCATAGTTGACGTTTTCAATATCTAAAGCGGTTACTGCTATCAAGAATATGATTGGGGATAGCGTAGTCACATTGAAAGACACACCGCGTTTATAGGCACCGGTTTTTGTTGCCATTAGGAGCACTTCACAATACTTTCAAGACTGGCGTATATCTTTTCAATATACGTACCGTGATTGTGAAGGAACGCGATAGAATTTCAAAAGTTGGAAATACGCTGGGTACGGTACGGAGCCGAAGGCGTTTGGGCACGATCCAAGAATGTAACATAGGCCTTGCCCCTTGCGTTTCGCAGCATCTAATACAATTTGTGAGTATATGTGCTCAATCAAACCATTTGCCTCCAGAAGGAAACCTTTCTGACTTTAGAATCAATTACAACCATTATTCAAAACAGCTCAAACCGAGTGGCCAGTAATTTTGTGCAAAAGCTTAGAGATAGCTGATGTGAGTGCTATTGGACGAAAGTTGGACGGGTCACAGCATCACCTTTCTTGTAAATAAGACTGACAAAGCCCATTGAACCCATGACGTGGAGGATTTTTTGCCATCTAACCGATCTTATTGTAACAACTGTCGCAAGAAAAAAAATGTGGGTACAGGATAAGTGTTTTAAGATACTGTATCTATTTGGTCCGGGACTGGAGATGAGGACGAAGAACATTTTCCTCAAAGAAATTTGTTCTTTCGGCTTAATGGCAGAAAGATTAAAAGCAGGCCACAGTAATTACCAGGCTGACACGCCCTCTGGGACACAAAATATTCCGATGGGGACTTATAAAGTCTTTTGCTAAAATTTGTACACAACTCATCTGAGGATAATAAGGCATCATTTGATCTTTACCATGATAAAGGCCCCCTTTGCATAAGTATACGGATCATTGCGAAAAAGTCTTGCATTGCGATTGTTTTGTTTAGCTTGATCGGCCTATGTCGGCTTCTTTACTCTATACGTTAGGGCCCCGGAGAGCTTGCCATAAAATCTTGGGTTAGTGTGTGTTCCCACGCATGTTACGACGCCTGGTTGTTCTTTATGCTGGTAGCCTCTTCTCGCGAATTTTTTCAATACGGGCGTTGTCTGTGAGGTTCCGTTGTTGGTTTTTCACTGAAACCGTGCTTAACTAGAGTAGTCCGGACGACATCCACAAATCAAGGGCAGCCTCAGCTTGGTCGATATAGTGCCGTACTTAGCCGACGGTATATCCAAAGTGTTCCTTTTCAAATCTGAATCAAATAAGCAATTCCAGTTTCATTTGTTAGGTTTCAATAAGCGGCTTACAAATGTTTTTGCTGTAACACATGGTGGTAGCGATGTAAAGAAAACAGTCCAAATCTTCATCTTCGGTGGCAAAAATTCCTTCAAGAGTCCACAGTTCACAATATCACTAGTAGACAACAATCAGTTATACCACCTCAAAAATATCAGCAAAACGACAGTAAAATAGAAAAACAATTCGGAATGATACCAATGCAGGCATGAGTATTTTATATGAGGTTGATATGCTCTGGAATACGGCTTGCAAGCTTGCAGATTTGCAGTTGGGGTTAAACCTGTAAGGGACCTTTAACGTCGTTTTTGAACACCATTGGTGGTCGGCACGCACGTAAAGGAAGGCCAATAATGCTTGAAAATCCGTAGCAATCAAGCACGTAGAAAGTGTATAGACTCAAGGACTTGCCGACGCAGTGCTGCGTCGGAAGTCAATTACACTAAGAAAATAACCCTAATGGCCGCAGTATTTATAATGCCCAACCTACTTGTTTATTTATCTCCTCATTCTTTTTCTTCTTCGCTGAAAATATATTAAGTCTGCATTTTGGAGATATCTTTTCCGGGATGCGTGCTACACGATTTGACTTATTACTGTCGTTATACTAGAAATGAGGGTATTCGGAAATGTGAAATGCAAAAGCTTGATAGACTCGTCTGACTTGCCCGAATTCAGTATTACTTGTAGTACTAGTTAACCCCCAGTTTTCCAACGGAGCGAAGTTACATCAAAACGCCTCGTGCCATGCGGCACATTACTAAAAAAAACCAAAGATAATTCTAAGCGGATACGTATAGCCGAGCTACAGTCTTTTGAATCTAATGTTGTCATTAATAGCAAGATGATAATTCTTATCTGGTCTAGGAGTAAGGCCCATTGAAGTGGCAGAGTATAAATTTATCCAACAGATCCTGATGGGCTCCTATCAGCAAGTACTAAGAGTTGATCATAGCGAAACTTTTACACACTGCGGGTAAGATTGTGTGATTTAGTATCAGAAAGTTGTCGAATTTTCGGAAGAGGTCTTTCAGGGGGAGTCGAAGAGCGATAGCGTCTATAAACTCCATGCAAGACACCAATCATTTTTTGGTAAAGGGCACTTGGTGGATTGCGTTGACCCTTTAAATACAACTTGTGCACACCAAATTTTATAAACCTTGCAATATGTGCAAGATACCATCCTGGGCGGGTTCTTCCCGCTTTATATACACATGTGCCACCGCATTGGGGTACACCCGCATTGAGACTGGATTGGAACAGTCAAATCTTCTGTATCCACCCAGGCGATGACACTCCTCTGGGACACAAAATGATTCCGATGGGGATCTTATATAGTCTTTTGGCATAAAATTGTACACTCTCTGAGGAGAATAAAGGCAATTCATTTGTATCTTTAACCATCTTTACATGAGATCCCCTTTGCATAAGTATACGGATCATTGCGAAAAAGTCTTTCATTGCGAATTGTTTGTTTGGCTTGATCGGCTCTAGTCGTCCTTCTTTAACTATATGACGTATGGCCCCCGGAGAGCTTGAATAAATCTTGGTGATTGTTTCCACGAATGTTACGCCTTGTTTTTGATTCTTTATGCTTGGCGCCTCTCTTCGTCGGCGAATTTTTTTTTTTTCAATACGCGTTGTCTGCTAGGTCCTTTTGGTTGGTTTTTCCTTCACTGAAACCGTG
The DNA here is from genome assembly GCA_023653785.1 of Ophioderma brevispina. Classification (NCBI taxonomy): domain Eukaryota; kingdom Metazoa; phylum Echinodermata; class Ophiuroidea; order Amphilepidida; family Ophiodermatidae; genus Ophioderma; species Ophioderma brevispina. Next base: position 32,756 of record JAMKCH010038650.1, on the reverse strand, counting down.
CTTAAACTAAGTAGTCCGGACGACATCTTCCGAAAAATCAAGGGCAAGCCTCAGCGGGGTCGATAGTAAATCCGTACATAGCCGAAAGGCGTGTATATCCAAAGTGTTCCTTTTCAAATCTGAATCATAGCATTCCAGTTTATATGTTTCGGAAGTTTCATAAGGGCTTAACCCATGTTTTGCTGTACCCATGGTGGTAGCGATGTAAAGAAAAACAGTCCAAATCTCACTCGGTGCAAAATTCAACAGTCACAGTTCACAATATCACTAGTCCAACAACTCATTTTATCCACATTCAAAATATCAGCAAAAACGACAATAAATAGAAAACATCGGATGACACAAATGCAGCATGAGATGTTATATGAGGTTTGATATGCTCTGGGAATGGATTGCGAAGCTTGCATTGCAGTGGGGTAAACCTAGTACAGGGAAACTTTTACGTCAGTTTTCTGACATTGGTGGTCGGCACGACGTTAAAGGCCAATTAATGCATTGAAAGCCGTAGCATCAGCACTGTATAAAATGTATAGACTCATGGACTTGCCGACGCAGTGCTACTGCGTCGGAAGTCCTTACACTCAGAAAAATCACCCTAATGCCGCAGTCATTTATAATTCACCTACTTGTTATATCCCTGCAATTCTGTTTCTTCGATGAAACTAAATATTAAGTCATGAATTTTGTAAGATATTCTTTGTCGGGATTCGTGCTACACGATTTGACTTATAGTAATGTCGTTATAAAAAATGAGGGTGATTCGTAAATTGAAATGCAAAAGATTGATAATGACTCGGCTGACGTGCCCGACTTTCAGTATGCCTCTTTTTAACTAGTACCCATTTTCCACGGAGCGAAAAGTTTAGCATCAAACCCCTTGCCCTGCGGCACATTTAAAAAAAAACAAGATAATCTCATCCGGAATAAGTATAGGCCGAGCTACAGTCATTTGATCAATTGTTGTCATTAATAGCAAGATGATAACTTATCCTGCTAGGAGTAGGCCCATTGAAGTGGGCTAGAGTAATGAAATTTATCCCACAGATCTGGATGGGCTTCCTTAATCATCAGTATAAGAGTTAGATCATCAGCGAACCTTTTACACACATGCGGGGACATTTTGCGCTTTAGTATCAGAAAGTTGTCGAATTTTCGGAAGAGGTCTTTCAGGGGGAGTCGAAGAGCGATAGGTCTATCAGAACTCCATGCAAGACAACCAATCAATTTTTTTGGTAAAGGCCTGGTTGTATTGCGTTTGACCCTTAATACAACTTGATTGCACCAGCCGTAAATTTTATACCTGTCAATATGTGAAGATACCATCCCCTGGGCGGTTGGGGGGTTCTTCCCGCTTTATATACAAATGTGCACCGCATGGGGGTAACCGATTGAAGACTGGATTGGAACAGTCAATCGTATCCAAACTCAGAGTGACGTTTTACAATACTAAAAGCGTTAAATGCTATACAAGAAGATGCATGGGGATAGCGTGTCACCTTGAAAGACACCGCGTTTAATAGGCACCGGTTAATTGTGCCATTAGGCGCACTTACCTAACTTCAAAGGCTGGGCTATAGACCTTTTCAATATACGCGATGATTTCTGAAGGAACGCGATAGAAGTTCAAAAGTTGGAAAATAAACTTGTGCGGTACTGAGCCGAAGGCGTTTGCAAGATCCAAGAATGTAACATAGGCCTTGCCCCGTGTTGTTCGGCTCATCTAATAGCATTTGAGTGAGATTATGTGCTCAATCAAACCATTTGACCCAGAAAGGAAACCTTTCTGAACTTCAGAATCAATTACACCATTATTCAACAAAAAGCTAAGAAGAGAAAAAGAAAAAAAAGCGGTATAAAAAAAAAAAAAGAAAAAAAAAAAAAAAAAAAAAAAAAAAAGTCAAACTAACCAAACTGGCCAGAATTTGTGCAAAAGGATTAGAGATAGCTTGCGGTGAGTGCTATTGGACGAAAGTTGGATGGGTCACTAGCATCACCTTTCTTGTACTAAGACTGGGACAAAGCCCATTGACCATGACGTGGGAGGATTTTTGCCATCTAACACGATCTTATTGTACAAACGTCGCAAGAAAATGGTGGGTTAACGGGGTAAGTGTTGAAGATACTTGTTCTTTTGGTCGGTACCTGGAGTGAGACGACGAAACATTTCCTCAAAGAAAATTTGATATCTTTCGGCTTAATGGCAGAAAGATAAAAGGCCAGAGACATTACCGGGCGATGACACTCCCTCTGGGACACAAAATAGATCCGAGGGGACTTCTAAGTCTTTGCAAAAATTTGTAGCACTCATCAGGAGAATAAAGGGCCATTCATGTGTATCTTACCATGAGGGCCACCTTTGCATAAGTATACGGATCTGGCGAAAAATGGCTTCTTGCGAATTGTTTGGTTAATCTTGATAGGATTATCGGCTCTCTTTAACTATATGACGTTATGGCCCCGGAGAGCTGGAATAAAATCTTGGGATTTTCCACGGAATGTTAAGCTGGTGGGATTCTTATGCTGGTTAGGCCTCTTAGCGAATTTTTCATACGGCGATTGTCTGGTATGTCCTTTTGTGGTTTTTCACTGCAACCGTGCTTAACTAAAGTAGTCCGGACGACATCCGAAAATCAAGGCAGCTCAGCTGGGTCGATAGTATCCTGTACATGCCGAGCGTGTTATATCCAAAGGTTCATTTCAAATCTGAATCAATAGCATTCCAGTTTATATTGTTAGGTTAAATAAGCGGCAAACAAGTTTGTGTACACCACATGGTGGTAGCGATGTAAAGAAAACAGTCAAATCTCACTCGGTGCAAAATTCAACAGTACAGGTCACCAATCACTTAGACAACTCAGTTATACCACATCAAAATATCAGCAAACGAAATAAAAATAGAAAAACAATCGGATGATACACAATGCAGCATGAGATGTTATATGAGGTTTGATATGCTCTGGGAATGGATGCGAAGCTTGCAGTTGCAGTGGGGTTAAACCTAGTACAGGGAACCTTTACGGCGTTTTTGACATTGGTGGTCGGAACGACGTAAAGGCCAATATGCATTGAAAAGCCGTAGCAATTCAAGCACTGTATAAAGTGTCTAGACTCCTGGACTTGCCGACGCAGTGCGGCGTAGGAAAGTCAATTTACACTAAGAAAAATAACCCTATGGCCGCAGTATTTATAATGCACCTAATTGTTATTTATCTCCTGCAATTATGTTTCTTCGATGAAATAAATATAAGTCTGATTTGGAGATATTCTTGTCGGAGATTCGTGTACATGATTTGACGTAGGAATGTCGTGATACTAGAAATGAGGGTGATTCGAAATGTGAAATGCAAAATAGATTGTAAGACTAGGGTCATGACGTGCCGAAATTTCAGTATGACTCTGTTGTACTAGTAAACCCAGTTTCCACGGAGCGAAAGTTACATCAAACCCTCTGCATGCGGCACATTACTAAAAAAAAACAAAATAATGTCTATCGGATAAGGATAGGCCGAGCTACAGTCTTTGAAACAAGTAGTCGGCTTTTACCCCTATCCACGACTTTCCCATATGAATGACGGCGACCAACTAAGCAAATGACTACCCCAAAGCGATGGACGGGTATGTCTATGTTATGTCAAATAAAGTGGTATCTTAAGGGTGTAAAAGCCGGTGATAATGGTAAGTTTTATTTTAAACAATTTTTCAAGATGTGGCATATTTTGGTCTACAAATAGACAATACTTTAAACCTCAAAAGATTGTCACCGATGTCTATTCCTTCATATGGAGACTATATGGTATGATTCATTGAACTCCTCCAGAAACTGATACATGTATCAAGTTAATTTATTTTCAAAATCCTTTTTTTATGAGTGATGAGGACGTAGAGGGCATCGATGGTAAATTGTGACTGAATTTTGTGGGGTTAAATAGCATCACATTTATTCTGCAGTCAATAAATAGCCCAATTTTCTTCTGGACACTGATTTGCTTCGCTGAACGCCGTTCATTTTAATGTGAATCCGTGGACAGAGCGCAAAACAGACTACTTGATTCAAACGGCTGTAGCTCGGTCTACACCTAACCGATGCGAATGCTCTTTGCAGCAAATTAAAGATATTGAACCTACGTAAAAATGGCGGACACAATCAGGGTCAAGTTTTTTTGACTCACCCTGTATAAATACTAGGTCGATGAAAAGGTATTCCACAGAGGGTTTTTTTTATCTAAATTGAAAGAAATTTCTTGGACTCAGATATTGAGCTATGATAATGTGGAAAAAGCATGGAGTGTGTTTAAGGATTTGTTTTTGAAATCCATTGCTGACATTGCTCCTATGAAATGCATGCGGGTCAAACAAAAGTCTGACCCATGGTTCAACAGTGACATCAAACATCTGATCCATGAAAGAGATACCGCTTTGCGCACTTACAACAAAACAAAAGATCCTGGTAAGATGTTCGAGTTCAGAAAGTTCAGAAATAAGGTGTAATATGAAATAAAAAAAAAGCAAAAACTGAGCATTTTAAAGACAACTTTGGAATGTTTTGAAAAACTTGGGTGCTTCAAACAATGTGTCCCAGAATTCAAGTAGTATTAGGCTCGAGTCAGATAATCGATAGACAGATTGGACACTCCCCCTATTTTTATGTAACGGAAGTGGATGTTCATGGGGAAGGTCGCTCCAAGCGTCAGGTAGGTAAAATACGTAAACATCTCGTACAGCATACGTGCAGAAGCAATGGCGAGTAGATCGAAAGTCTAGTTTTAAAAGTTTTAACATTAATATCTGAAAAAATTCTGCGGACATGGGGTAAAAGATTATTCCACATTGAAGCACCTCTGTATTTGAATGTCCGTTTGCCACGTATGATGAAGAGTGTATTACATGATTGGCTACGAGTATTTTGGGTGTGAATATTAGAAGTAAAAGTAAATGGTGATGATAAGTAAGAAGGAGCATCATTTTTAAGACATTTAAAGACAAGGAGAAGAATATATTTGCTCCATCTTTCACTTAATTTATCCTAGCCAAGGTTGCTCATCATATCACAAATAGGTGTACGAATGTCAGCAGAAAGTAGCAAAGGGCAAGTTTGTTTTGAAGAATTTGAAGAGAATTGCTAAGTTCAAAATTGCAGTTTGACCAAACTGGACTGCAGTAATCAAAGTATGGTAAAATCAGGGCATTGGCAAGCAGATTAAGAGTAGCTGAGGGAAGATAAAACTTAACCCTGCGAATAACACCAATGCGTTTAGATATAATAGAGGAGATGTGATTATACCAAGATAAGTTTGGATCGAGAATGACACCCAAGTATTTAAAATTTGTTTCAAAAATCATGTACTTGGTTTTCTTAATATTTAACGTGAGCTTGTTGGCTTCAAACCAATGCGCAATATTCAGTAAGTTATCATTCATATCAATTTGGAGAGAATTTGAGTCGCATGAGCTAAACAATAGAGTTGTTTCATCAGCGTACATGACACATTTGCAATTAATACAATCAGGAAGAGAGTTGACATAAATAATAAATAACAATGGACCCAAGATTGATCCTTGTGATAGGCCAATATTGATATTTCTAAAATCAGAATGAGTGGAATTAATATTTACAGCTTGAGTTCTACCACATAGATAAGATTTGAACCAATCAAGAGTAGTACCAGTGACACCATAGTTTTTGAGTTTTTGAAGGAGAAGGTTGTGGTTTACGGTGCCAAATGTCTTTTTAGATTAAGGAATAAAGCACCAGTTACTTTACCCTGATTCATATTATTTAATATGTAGTCCGAAACATCAATGAGAGTGGTGGTAGTAGAATGCTTGTGTCTTTATTCATCACAAAGATATCTGAAAATAAAGAATATTTTCAAATTAAGGCTCATTGGCTAAAAAGGCAATAAAATCTATATATTTAAGGCCACTTTACACTAAAACTGGCCAAGCACTAACATCTTAGTATGGACCCAGCTAGGATTTGTGATTAAAATGTTGAAAAATAAAATTTCAAAAAACATATATCTTATCTTTCAATCTATAGATAAAATGATATCATTGGAAAAGAGTAGGTTCATAGCTGCCACATGGTACCCAATTAACGTACACCCAACTAGGAAAGGAAAAACGAATGGAGGTACTCAAAAGTTCCGGTCACAAGTACAATGACATGTATGTGTTGCACTTCATTGCCAACAACCTAGGGCTCTTACGGTGAGATGAATAAAAGTAGAAAACTGCCCAAAATTAGGGATCTAGCATTTCACCAAATATTATTATAAATTTTAGTTATAGCAAACACCTTTTTTCATGTCATTTTCCCCTCTGTCTTCAATTTAAATGCAAGATTTGCTTCAAAATCTAGGCTCCATGTATAGTTTCTGCAGCGCCAGCCGCCGTCGTCTGCTTGAGTTTATAGACTAGACGAGATTCTCAAAAAGATGCTTAATTAAGGAAGTACAGGCATTTTTTAGTAGAAGCGTTTCAAACAACTTTTCTAGACTGATTTTTTGTGCTGATTACGAAAATGCCGGTTGCTTTGCTGAATTTTGAGTGCAACGGGGTCAAAATGTAAAAAATTCAAAATGGCCGCCAAATGCAACATATTTCATATTTATTTTTTGTAATTAATGCATTTCTACTTTTAAAAGTTATCCGACTTACTTCTATATACCGTCCCTTGAAGCTGAGCATATTTTCAATAACTTACCAGCATAAGTAGCTATAAGTTCTTTCCCCACGAGCCCAAATTGGAGAAAATTCAAAATGGCCGCCAAAATACTGACGTAATAAAAGGAAAATATACACTTCCTCAAATGTGATTGTTATTCAAACGTTATTTCATAAAGAAAGGACAGGTACATGAAGTACTGTATCCAGTGAAAGGAAGATTACTTGAGGCGATTTCACATCTAAATGCCATGACATTCTATTTCTAGTTGTCATAGAATAAAAAAGAGGCATAGGCCTACTATGATATGCTTTGTTAAAATTTTGTCTATAGTCACTTTGTAGGCCTAGCTATAGGTCATACTTTTATGCATGCAAATATATAAATTGTAGACTAGAATATCTGGACCTTCGAAATGACTTGCTAGAACATTTAAAGGCCTACGAGCATAAAATATCTTCTATATTTCCGTAGGAGTGAAGGATCATCCAGACAAGTGATGATACGATCCTTTCCCATTATTAATGATTGTTCTTAGTTCTTACAACCACTTTCCTCCCAAACCAATTGATTGGCATGCTAAATTTCAGTAATTTTGGAACAGATTACCAATTTAGGCGAATTTGTGAATATATTAAAGTATTGTATAATTAATTTTGTTTAACAAGTTGATTAATTGCAACCCGTGGTAAGAATGAATAAGGAATCAAGACCCTACTTGCTTTGACAAAAAATTAATAACTCAATTTTTTAATGTAAGGTTGAGAAAGAGCGGTATAATAGGTTTTCTTGGTCAATTCCAAAGACATCTATAGATTGTTGAATTAACACAAAAGCCTTCGCATTAGTTACTGAAAAGATAATTTTAATAAGGTAAATAAATTGTGATAACTTCTGTTATATCTCCAGTTTTTCTGATTAAACCTTGTAAAATATTATTTTCTCAATTTTATTTGGAAAGTTTTTCTCACGGGAGAAGTACGTTGTTTACTATAAAAAAGAGAAGGGGAAATACCCCTAGTTTGTTTTTGCTAATTGCAAACCTGTTTATGATTGCACAATAGGGAGTGGGGAATTCCCCAACGAATGCTAAATTTGTAGTAACATGCTCAATCAACTTTGTTTGTGTTTTAAAAGATCAAAACATTGCATGACCTGGGGGATTTCCCCTGATAAGTTATATATATATAAATGATTTAATGATTATTTGTTAGAAAGGGAATCCTAGCTTTGTGAATCAATAGATAACTGGAGATTTGAGTAAAGTCTCAGTGCCAGCATCCACTAGTAAGAAGTAGCTGAAGATAGCTGTTTTACTCTGCATTGAGGAGCAAACCTGACATACCTAGTGCCAGGATATTTAATTCCATTTGAGCAGAGTTTTCTGTAATTATTCTAACTGTCGTCTTTGAAGCAAAAAGTGCTGGGAATCAAAATAAGATTCCAAATTGTGGACAGATGCAATCGTGGTGATTATCTTACTGCTATACTGTGGATTTATGAGGTCGTCGAGGGACGTATTTAACCTGTCGTCTTGAACTCTGGACAAGATTACCCTTCAGGACGGAGAAGATTCCCTGGAATATATTTACCCTTCGTTTTGTATGAACTTAATGCGCTGTCCATTGGAGTCTTCGCTGAAGAGGACATATCACGTTGAACTGCAAAACGCTCTTTTGAACATTAAGTATCAGTTATATAATTGTGTGTAAATTGTGTAATGTTGATTTATGTAATGCTTTGGACATACCAAATTCGTGAACCAATAGCAATCATAAATCTGTTATATAAAATTAAGATCACTTGTGGCACAAGGCTCATTTGTTTGTGTTTGAAAGGTATTAATTTCGGACCTTTGACGCCTACGAGACTCATAACACTTCTTCATGTTCCAACAGAGAGATATAGTTCAAAACAAGATCCGCTACTTCCCAATTCATTTCTTTTAGATAATCTCATTACCTGTAAGATCAATCTCTAGCGAATGAAACTTCTGGAACAGATGAATATAACTGTACTGACGATTTATGACCATTTTTTTTATTGTGGTCTACAAATAATTATATACACGTATAATACATATAATATATTTATGTATATATTCCTTGATGAACTCTTCCTTGGAAGTAAGTTTAGAAAAGATGGTTTGGAACATCGAAGAAAACGAATGCGATTTAATAAACGTTTTTAATAATGCTGGCATCATATTCGGTCCATAATGAGAATGATAATAAAATAAGACAGTGTCCGGGTTTCTACTTGTTTCAATTAAGATTAGAAATTAGTCAACTTGCACGAAAAACAACAAAGAAACGATTACTTAAAACACATGAAAATTTGTGGAACGACTCAAAACTTATTTGGAATTTTGAGTATACTTTAAATATATATGTAAGTGTTGATATGTGAATTTTTAGGAAATATTAATTAAATAAAAATGTTTTCTTTTTTTAAAAATTTTGAAGGATTAAAATGAAAAATGAAAAATTTAGTTTTTAAACAGTGATGGGTCACACTTAGAAAAATCTCGTATTCATTTACTTAGTCAAAAGGTTAGAACATTATGTATCTGTTAGTCTAAGTTTCTGAAATAGGTATGTACTAATCTCATTTTTTGGAATGTATGTTCTCAGCTTAGTTCTCAAAAGTAAATTCGAAAGGATATTAGCATTTAATGACACATATTTTCCTTCACTTAGTTATGGAATAACGGTAATCCGGTTATTGGGAGATTGATGCAGACGATACCCTCACCTTTTCACTATTTTCAGTGATAAATCAGGGGTGGATTTAATTATTTTTTCTGTACTGGCCCGTCCGGGCAGGACTAGGCGCCGTACTGGCCCTACAGAGAACTCACTGGCCCAGCCATTTTCCATATATGGTCATGAATTTCTTACTTACGGACACCACCTTTGATATTTGTAATTGGCCTAAATGGCAGAATCATAAACCCTATATTTACTCTGAGCTCATCATGTCCTAGAGCGCCAACTTAGGTGTTTGGGGTATGCTGTGCAAAGCCCCCCAAGCTTGGGGCTTGATAACGATTTTTGAATAAATTTGTCTTCGGAAACTGTTTTGGTTTTTCTATAGGTGACTTTGGAACTGTAATTTTTAGGTCAATTAGAGGGGTGTGGAGATGATGAACTGGAACATGTCCCCATGGAGCTAAAAAAGTTTGGTGCAAAGTAGGGGAATCTAAATACTACAAAGGGCGGTGAACATGCGATGTTGAACACGCACACCGCGACCCCGCCGTTTCATAATCAGTGCCCGAACCCCTCCTCCCCTCCTGGTTGCCAATCAGTACTGTGTACTATATTGTGTAAAATTTTTTGAATTACTTTACATCACATTTTTCCATCACTACATTTGTAGTTTGTACACAGTACAAATTACATTAGCAATAAATAAATGTGGGGACAAAATTACTTACGCCTCATGGTTTCTATAAAACATAATTGTTTGCGCATCTCAGTTGTCACTACTTGGGAGATAGCTGGAAATAACCTTAGGTCCTTTTATTTTTCTAGTTTTGCATCTTTTTAGTTCTAGGTAAACGTCTTTATATACTTTTTTTTCTTGTAGGGCCTGGTCCACTGCAAAATGCGGCAAGCATGTGATATGTGCGCTTGATGAAATATATGTCGGAATGTAAGAGAGAACCTTTGGTGAAACAGTTACTGTCCCTTGCTCCTAATGCACAATAAGACCTATGATTGACAGAAGGACTAACACAAAAACACCGTCCTTTGTTAGAGAAAAGTTGTGCTTTGGGAATTAGCACTGATTAGGAACTGATGTCTTTGAAAAAGCTAATGCATGAAAATATTAAATGCTGAAGCATTTTGAGGACAATTCACATGAGGTTAAAACTAGAGACCTAAACCAATTTCTGAAATTTTCAACTGGCCCGACGGGCACCAGTTGATTCTTACTGCCCGACATGAATTTTCACTGGCCCGGCCAGCGGGCCAGTGCTAAATCCGAGCCCTGGTGATAATATTGTTATTTTGGTACCATTTTTAATTTTTGATCTCTTTGGCCTCAAAGCCTGAAAGTCCACCTACTGGCCCCATACCAAAATATAAGTCGTACCAAAATAGAATTGTATCAAAACACCTATACTAAACAGGTAGTGGATTTGACTGGTTTAGACCTATATAAGGTCATGGTAATAATTTTAGAGTGGCCATTTTGAATTGGATCAACATTTATACCTACCCCTTGGGCTACCGCTTAAACTGGAAGTTGATATAATAATTGCACCAATAAACTCACCTCGACAGACAGTTATGTTTAATAACAAACTGAATTATTGTGGGATTTGTACGCCTAAAATTAGTTTTGTATGAGATTTGCGGCCATCTTGAATATGTCCATTTCACCACTTGAGGCCTAGATTTATGTGGTTAATAATTAGTGGTTTTAAATATACTCAGTTGCAATCTGTGTAGAAGAGTGAGTTTAATATCTGTTAACTGTGGAAATTACGAATTTATATCATTTCACATAAATTTTCGTGGTATTGTGGGCTGCCATTTTGAATTTCTTGATTTTGACCCCGTTTGCACTCAAAATACAAGCAAAGCATACCGGCATTTTCGTTATCCCAGCACATAAAAATCATCTAAAACAATGTTTCAAATGCTCGTACTAAAAATCCCTGCATGACGTTGTCTTCGTTTCACGGGGGGATTCGTCTTTGTCTATTACCTACTGGCCGCATGTCGGCGCTATTCCCCATGTCGTGATTTTGATGACGTAGCATCGTTACATCGTTCACCGTACAAAAATGCGGCGTGTCCCTCATTGTTAAGGTCTGGTAAAGGCCCGTAAACGAACCGACACATAATTGTTGTCACAGCCCAACCCCGATCCGCGAGTATGGTTCCTTGTGTTTTTTAATGGATAAAGGAAATCGCCGGATAAGAAGAGAATGAGGCCCTCTATAAATCATCATAGTTATATTTCACCATCAATTTTTAGTTGGATTTTTACACTACTTTATCATTGGTCCAGGTGTTTTTTTATCCCCAAAATATCTTGTAAACAGAAGAAATTAGAAAAGTCTGATAAACTTCAGGGGCTTGCTGTCCCGGAAAAAATCAAATCTTTATAGCATGCATCCATTCTAATCATTTATTACTTACATGAAAAAACAGAAGATGTTGCATAACTGCTCTTTGTTATGGGCTTGTAGCGATGCCTAGATGGCTTTTGTTCTTCGCTACATTGAGGCACCCTTCATACAATACCCCAAATACCCATCAGATTATGCTGCTAGATAGCTTAATCTAAGTCGTACTTCACATCGAGCAAACCCAGGAATACACACAATGGCCAAAGCATTTGCCCATGAACGCGCTATTTATATCATGACCATTAACAAGCTCACATCTCAAAAAAAAATAAAAAAAATAAAATCCCTGGCGCATTTTAATAGCGTTCTTCCACCATGATATGATCAAATATACACACCCTGTGTTTCAGTATGATTTAATCCACCCAGAACAGACATGCTCCCTTACGTTGTTGTAACCACATGTGCCGATCCAAGGCTACTTGAACTGCATCCCTTGTAGATTAGCATGCTTTAATACTTAAACCCAATAGTGTAAGTTGTAAGGTATGTGAGGTAATAAGTGTTTGTTGTTTGGCAATACCATTTAGTGTTCAGGCCCCAAAAACAAAATGCCAATAAGGTCTTTTCCCCCCCCCAAGACCCAAATTGCCACTACATATAATGTTGCTTAAATAACACACACAAATTCGCACTCCTTCGCAAAGACGGCATGTGGTTCTTGGTGGGGAAAGGGTTCATATTGGAATTTCAATTACCCATTGAAAGCCTGTATTAATAAATTTACGTAAAAGCGACTTTTTTGGAATTTCTGTAAAGTTGAACTTTTGGAAAACTCATCAAAAGTAAACTTTGGTATGTGGCTGTATAATTATGAAGTTTCAAATTCATATTCCGTTCTCATGAAAACTATAGAAGGCGCCTTCCAGTCCTTATCCGTCGATGTCCTTTTATTTTATTTTGGCTACATTTTGATTTTTTGGTCCTTTTTTAGGGAAATTTGAGGCCAATAACACGATTTGGTTTGTTCCATATTTTTTCGATTCGACCGCCGTTTCGTCAGCCATCTGTGAAGTTTAAAATGGCCGCTATTTTCAACATATTTTTCCCTCATATCTCCGGTTTGTGGGCGCATTAAAGGTGAAATTTGTCTCTAAAACACATCTTTGTGACTAAATTTCTATAAAAACCAGTTTTTAAAGTTTAAGCTTAATTTTGTTACTGGGCTGGGCCATCTTGATTCAAATGCCGCCATTTTGAGCATACTTTTTAGAGCCTGTTCTTGACTTCTCTAAATAAAATAAACAAAATACAGCGCTAAACGTGGCAATACCCAATGTTTTGGGGGTGATACTAAGGGGTGTCTAAAGAAACCATAATTAAAGTTGAAACTAATTTCGTTTGGAGGCCATCTTGAAAAAATTCAGGCGGTATCTTGACTCTAAATACATATCGCGTCGTGAAAAACGGTGGCAATACCCCATGTTTGTGATACTAAGTAATCTATATAACATACTTAAAAGTTGGAACTGATTTCGTTTGGCGACTATCTTGAAATCAATTGGCCGCCTGTGTAAAATTCACTTTGGCCGGTATCTTGACTTGTGAATAACAAACTGGGCTATAAATGGTGGTAAGACCCATGGTTGTGATACGGAAAATTCTACAATTTCCCTACCTAAGTTGATTCTGCCGTTTGACTCACTGATCAAAAAGGACCCATTACCCTTATCCCGGTGAGTAAAACCTACAATTGTTAAGGTTTACTCACTTTTGAGAATTTTACTGACCAAAAAGGGCTGTCACCTTTTAATTAACATTGTCTTGTCGCATCGTTATGTAGTGTAAAGAGTTTTATCTTAACATCTGGCTAAAAGCCTGAGCCTACTCCACTCAACAAAGATCCAGTCCTAAAAAAATCCTATTTTTTTAGATTTTTCATTTTTCTGCTATTAACTTGTGCTTACCCCTCACTGAGTCACAACTAACTACACCAAGGGTGAGTAAAAAAAATGACCCGGATTGTGTCCCGCATTTTGAGTTTTTAAAATAAGATAAATATAAGCGGGCCCTCCCCATCTCAAAAGCAAAGTAATGCCTTCGGACAAAAGCCTCCGAGTAACACCTCCACAGCAAAATCTTAGCCTAACGCCAATATTCACCTTGTTAATAAACAAACATCCGCGAACTTTATAAGCCGCACGGGAGAAATCTTTTATACCCAATTAGCAGTATTGATCGATCAATGTCGTCTTAATGTCTGGAACACATCTCTCGCCCCGGGGGGCCGTATGTGGTCGCCACTATAATTATATATTAATTTGTAAACCTTTGGTTGTAGCACATAATACTAGATGCAGTTGAGTGGTGTATTTCTAGCGGGTCTTTCTCCTTCTTCTTTTCTTCGCTTTTAGTTTTCATGTCATGGCCGCGCGGTGGAGTAATTGCCCGTGCGGTGTTAGATTCACATTCTCAAATCATTATACAACCAGACACAATTTAACATGTTGTTGGTATTACAAATATGTAAAAACTAAAACAATAGCATTTCAAACTTGTAAGGTTACATTTAATCTAATTTATGTTGAAAAAAAAACACACAAAATGCAACCTACGAATATTTGAAAAACAAAAATACCAAATCAATACGCCACAGAACTTCCCTTTTACTTGACGGAAAATAGAGAAACATAATTGTGCCTTTTCCAGTCAACATTTCTGTTCAAGTAAATATCGGAAAGTTATTAAAATAAAAACAAAGATAATAATGAAGCCAGAAAATCATGAACTTTGAACTCCTGTTGTGTTTACAAAACCGTCCGTTAATTAAAAATTAGCATGTAAACCTTGGTTGTACAGTAGCCACCTTTAGAGAGGCGGTTCAGCGGTGTATTTTCCAGCGTGCTTTCTTTCTTCGCTTTGCATTCATAGCGCCGCCGGGCGGTGAAGTATAAGTATTTTTGCCCCATGCCCCTGAGTAGTATTCACCGTTCTCAAATCAAAAAACAAACTATAACATTCTAAAAGTGATAAGTGGGGGGGGATGTTTTAAATATCTAAAACAAATAAACATTAGACATTTCCACTTAGAGAGCTTATAGCGCTACATTTAAAATCTAAGTAATTATTGTTTGAAAATATACAAATAACAAATACGTAAAAAAAAATACACCAACTTTAAATTCCCAATCTATGTCTATTTTCCTGTCAAGTAAATGGAGTTCGTGGTGTATTTATTAAATTTGTTTTAATATTTCGATATTTGCATATTGTATTCATTTTTCAAACAATAATGCGTAGATTTGAAATTTAGCCTTATCCGTTTGGAAATGCTTACTTAAGTTTTTGTATATTAAAACAAAAAATGGTATAATTGTGTATGGTTTTTCGATTTTGCTTTGACAGACGTAAGGGATAAAACCCCCCGCACAACGGTCACTTACTTATCTCCTTACAAAACCGCCGCATCCGGATTTGCATGCAATATTGAATAAATAGTCTATAAAATATACCACTGAACCGCCTCTCCCCGGCCTCTCCAAAATTTTATGTTACTACATGTAAACCAACTTTTCTCCTAATTTAAAAATCGGACAGTTTTTTGAGTAAACAACGGAGTTCAAATATATTATTGATTTTTTCTTTTCTGCGCCATATCATTAGTACTAGCTTTAGGTTTTAAGTAGCTTTCCGATATTTGCTAACTGGAACGGGACTTTTTAACATTGAAATGCAAATCGATGTCTATTATCCTGTTCAAGTAAAATGGAAGTTCTGTGGTGTTTATTAATTATTTTTGTTTTTAATATTCGTAGTTTGCATTTGTGTATATTTCAAACAATACTACTAAATGTAGCCTTTATAAGTTGGAAATCTTATTGTTTATAGTTTTATTACATAAACCCAAACCTGTTCGTGTATAGTTCTGTAAATTTTATTGAGAAGTGGTGAATACTTCATATAAATCATTGAAACGAGTTCTGGTTGTGTTTGATAAACGGTGAACCACACACGCACGCAGTGGTGTGGCTGAGTGTTCTTATATCGCACTGCGGAGCCGTGGCATGCATATATCAGAAATAGTGCTAGAAATAGACCACTGAGCTGCCTTTAAATAAGTATGTGTGGATTGGCGTGATCTTTACACTGGCTCGGGCAACTTACGATCGAGCGTTACAATATCTGTGATGATGATACGAAATTCCTTGAGATTTTTAAATATGGGCCTATATGTTTAATCCGTCATACATAAAGAATACTTTTACTTCCTCGTCGATTTATTAGTTGAATGTTACAACTCCAGTTACTCAATTCACAACAGCTTAAGAATGTCCCCCTCGACGATAATATCACTGCTCCCATTGTTGTTTCAGTAACATTGTAAACTGATAGATATTTATTTATTCATGCCCCCTTAAATTTATGAGCCTCGGTAATTGGTGTTTCGTGTGAGATTGGCCAATAAGCAAAATTGAGCACAATTCCGGGATTACAGTGCGTATGATGTTAACTTAAGTACGACCACACGGAAGAAGGAGTGCAGTTTTTTATTTTTAGATTTCCAAGTCTCGCACGAACAATTTTAACCCCGTCCACAAGTTAATTGTTTCGTGCGACGTAAGGCGTTGCTCTTGAGGAACTGGGAGGGCCTGGGGGGGCCCCCCAACGTTTTAGCTAAACTATTACTCACATCGGAAAGGTCTATTTCATTATGCTTTAATTTGCTGCAAAGAAAATTCCGCATCTGTTCCAGTCTATATGCCTGAGCTGCAGTTTTTGAACAAGTAATCCGGTTTCCACCCTATCCACGGATCCCATTTGAATGCACGGCGCCGACTACGCAAATGTGATTCCGTGACTTGGCAAAAACCCACTGCTGGAATTCAAACGACTTGTAACTCGGTCATAACCTACCATGTGAATGATCTTTACGCAAATTAAAGATAATGAACTAAGCTTTCCGATGAAATCACATATGTTGATGATTAAACTTGAAAATTCAAATGGGGCGGACAAATCAGGGTCAGTATTTTTTTTGACTCACCATGAATGTCGAAAATTTGCTGTTGAGGTGTCCACAAACACTTCTTCCGTCTTAATAAAACCGATTGGCTCCTATTAATCTTTAATCGTTTTTTCTTTGCCAATATTTCTTTGAGTAAGCTTACGTATTGATTTGTCTGCACACTAATTTTGGGATAATCCTTTTATGTAGTTTTACTTTTTCTCTAAACATCTCATTGTTTTGCTCAATACAGTTGTCTGGTTTTGCATATTTTTGTTTTGGGTGAATTTCAGCACTTTTAGCATGTTTTTTTTTTCCCACACACATTCACCCCAAAAGCTCTGCGAACTATTCACTGAAATGATCAATTTAGGTTTGCTGTATTTTGGATCCGTCAGTCGGGAGGCCGGCGAGGCAAAGCCTGATTGAAACCACAGTATGAGCGTTAAGTTGCGTACTATAATGACATTATAATAATTGCTGAAGTGACAGACCATGTGTTAGGTTTAAGAATCCACTGTGGTGCCAGCCACCACACCTTGACACCGTTGGCAATTTGAGTTATTGAGGTCCACAGGTCACACTAGGGAATTACTCTTCCAAGTCACAATAAAGTTACAGAATATCACAAAAGATCTTTCTGAAATTCCAAACGACACAAAATTCATGGTACGTTTGAGTCTGCACAATGTCTAATAAAAGGATTTTGTAGTCAAGGATAAATATCTTATACAGTAGATGAATTTCAAAATGCCTTTACGTAACTGAAAGTAGTCGCATTTTATTTATTTTGACTCAATGATTCTGAAAAGGTATAGTGTGCTACATCTAAGAGGGTCGTCATTGGGGGGATAAAAATGGATTAAACTTAACAACCCCTTGCTATGTGGTCAGGACTATTCCAGTCATAATATTAAATGCAGGTTTGTGTCGATATGGCAAAACTGTACATTTAAAAAAAAAATCTATTCAAAATTAATGAAGCCTATATAGATCATATTAAAATTAAAAGCATTAAAATATGACCCCTGTACAAAAAGATTGCTTATCCTCTGAACCTATTGGGTGGGTCTTAGATAACTTGTTAATAGTAGGCATCCTTAGGGATGAAAGGACCATTAACCTCTTTACCCACCCTTAACACGTACCGACTAACCGCCTTTTTTTAGGAAGAATTGGTAATATTTCATAACTTTATTGAAACTTGTAGAAATTTTAATCCCGTAATGTGACTTGTGACCTATGTGAGTCCAGGCCGTAGAACTAGAAGTTATCTGTCTGGGAGCAATGAAGTTTATTCAGGAATTTTTCTGCAGAAATTAACTGTTGTGAGCCGGCTTGCCGGCGAAGCCCATGCGGTGGGTCCAGGGGCCCGCCTTCGGGCCCCCGGTGGGGTCCAGAGGGCGAAGCCCCGGAAGCGCTTGGATTTCAGCCAGACATTTGAGGCAAACATCACATCCTCACAACCCCCCAATTTCTTTCAATTTTGTAAAAAGTTATTGAAGGGTTTACAAAACATTTTTATAGCAATGTTATGTAGTTAAGACTTAGTACAAATCTTAAACATAGAATAAACAACATAAATGACGAGCTTTTTTTTTGTGGTCAAAAATCTAGTCAAAATACAACACACTTTATTAGAAATACAAAACCACTACAACTTTTCTAAGTTTTTAAGTTAACAGTTAGATTTTAAAAAATACACTTTTGGTTACAATTTTAAAACTGAATACTACTACTGAAACGGAAAAGACTGAAATGATCATCAATGCAAAGACTGAGCCTGATTATACTACAATGCTGTGTGGGGGAGACTTTACGGAGTCTCGTCTATGAAAACTTTAAAAGATTCGCCATTGCGGAACGAGACTAGGCTTGATCAGTTTTAACCCACAATCATCATGCACGTGGTTTTGCAAGTCTAGTAATAGCTCGACAAAAATGCACCATTTTTTTGTTTTAAATAACATTTTAAGCAAATAAAGATACACATTGAATTCATAAATTAAAGGGTTTTTCTTGAAATATTAACTTGACTTACCTTTTTTACGCTAAATTGATAATATCCCCCGTGTTATTATTTATGACATGAACATCAACTGTTCACCGCTATAAATTGCTTTGCTCCACACGGGAGCAAAGGAGGCAGACCCCCAATAAGAGCACTAACTGGTAGGGATATTGTTACACTAAGTACCATGAACATTTAAACACGTATTTTTTTGATGTGGAGTTTTGTAGAAAGCAGAAAATATTCATTTTTCCCCCTCCCTAACATTTTTTTCATTTTTTTTAATTTTAATTTTATTAAAAAAAACTTTTTATTTTTTTTTTTACAACTGCGTCATTTTTTCTGGCCCGGCCGGTGTTATTCTTTTCTGGGAGCGGCGCGTCCCGTTGATTTCGAGCAAGCCCTTTATGTGACCACCCAATTGCCAAAAGGTGCCAGAAAAAAAAAAAAAAAACGATTAGTATCGCAGACGGGTATGGTGATTGGCTCATCGACCTCACCTTTCACTCTGATCTAACCAATTAAAGTTGGCAAATATTGAACCCTTCCTTGGTATTGGCAAACAGGGTATTGTCATCACATTTTTGCTTTCTAGATTTACTCACATACACGTCAAGATAACAATGCAGAAATTTCTGAATAATAGTGGCGAACCATTTTGAAATTCAATATGGTGGGTCTAACATATAAGCTAGAACCCAGAGTCGTCAAATCATGGAGAAACCTTAGTATCACCTCGTTGGTAGTACTATCCTTGTTGCCTCTTATTGTAGCTTGGAGGACCAGATACATGTATGGGTGGGAGAAATGTAAGTGAATTCAAAGATGGCAGGCAAACAAACCTGATTGAACAAAATTGGAACGTCAAAGTTCCATTATTTTTAGCACCTCTAAGTTACTTTTTTTCCACCAAGACAAACAGGCCAAGTATATTAACCCAAGTCTGAGGGGTTTAAAACCCCTATATGCATATTTCCTCTCCGATGCGCTAAATGAACAAAAGCGTTTGTTGGAAAAAAAAACAACCTGTCCAGATTCTTTGTTCTCATTTCCAGTCATTTTGCGACACTATAATATACAACTTAGCACCTTCACACACAAGGGAGAGGAAGTGGTTGTCCACCCATAAAAATTTAAGGGTACTTTTTCAAAATATTCTGCAAATATGCATGGCTCTACACAATGGTTAAGGAAGCTGAAAACTGATCGTCCTACCTTTTTTGCGCAAAATTGGAATTTCGCCGATGTTCTGGATCAAAATGCCAATTTTTGCTAACGCGTGGACTTTAGACGCCATTGTGATGACGTATACTTAGGTTTATGTTTAGTTCTTATTTTGGTATCAATAGAAAGAGGGGACCAGCTACCCCACTGGGTATCAAAATCATAAGCATCGGGGCTTTATAACAGACGGGAAGGTCATTAATGTGTTCGTTACTACTGAAGTTTTGGGATTTAAGGTTGCGAAATATACGTTAAGACCAATGGCGACATATCCTCTAAAATCGACTCACTTGGCCATATCATTAATTTTAATCTTCCAAACAGACCTCTACACCTTTGGCATATAGCCATAGAAAACGCCTATTTTTTGAGCAACTTTTCTCATTCAACACAAGATGGTTGGATTAAGAACATTTTCCGACAGAAAAAAGCCTTGAAATTTTTATATTTTAGGGATTTTAGTTTCAAAATTTGGCCGTTGCCTTCATCTCCTCTTTCTCGTCCTACAGCAATCAACATAGTGTTTTTTGCACAATGGGAAAGGTGAAAGTAGCGTAGTGATGTTTTGTTACAGAGAGGGACTAGTATATATTTAGCTCGTCACCCATTGGCGAGCCCGGCCGGTAGTTGCGGATTTTGTAATTGAAGAAGGCTGGCTTAGGCTTGTCATGGCATTGTGATTTTTGGATGATCACTTATTGTGGTTTGTTTGTGATGGGAAACAATGGGCTACTTACTAGTTTCAAAGTAGTCCATATATCCTGATACATGTTTTTCTGCAAAAATTCCTATGCCCACATCACTTTCTGGGGCTATCTACAAACACGAGCGGATCATGTGGCACGATTGGCTTGCATGGTGGTATTACATACATAGGAGTCTCGTTTTACTTTTACTACGACTACTGCACTGCACACTGCACAGCACCCCACAAAGCGTATACGCTGTCGTGCTTGAGTCATTGAGGGTGAACGTATACGTTAAATGACGTGACTCTGCATTCGCTTTAGCATTCGATTGTGCCGGCTGCCTTTCTTCACGCACGTGCGTTTTGCAATGGAAAGGCCAGCGGTGCGTTTTTTCTCTTTCTAAGGGGTGCAAACCAACGCGCACGGTGTGACGTCAACCCTCAAAATTGAAGATCGAAATAATCGAGTATGCGGATGGACACACGCTCTTAAATCGCGTTCTTCTATTGCAATCACACAGTGTCAGCCTAATAACGCGAGATTCCATTACGCCACTGACGCGCACGCACGTTAACGCGATAGATTGATTTTTTCGCAACAATCATGCTGTATGGCATGAAAATGTTCATCGTGCAGAACAGTCCAACGCACGTTCAAAAACAATCTGGAATCTTTGGAGTACCACATACATTATGCGGATCTGCTGGTGCCCCTGTGTAATAGCCCACTGTATTGTGGTGTTGGTCTTACATTTCCTTTGTGACATGACATCTGGTGTGTCTGGAACATTCCGCGCACAGTGTTTTTCTTCTACGCCTGTATGACACGATTTTGACGCAATCGGTTGCAGATTTGACGGGTGACGTGGACGCGACTAACCTCCTATGTGGAGTTTTAACAGCAAGACTTGTCCGGACTCAATTGGCGATTCCGAGTCACTCAGACTTGGAATCATCATGCTCACGGTGGACTCGGACTCGGTCCCATGGACTCGAACCTTCCAGGGCCCCATGCCATGGACTCGGACTTCCGCCGAGCAGACTCAGACCTGCGAACTCGGACTCAATGAAAGGAAAAACCCCAGGGGCATTGGACTCTGACCTTCACAACGATACACACTCTATCTCCCAATACTGGCAATACTGGTACTAGTTTGGAATGATCAACCAATATCCGCCAAGAGTTGTTTACATGCCTGATCTATCTTCTAAAATTTTATAAATATGCTGACAAACCTATCTAAATCAGATGAACATGATATTAAATAGTCCCAAAGCACATTCTCCACTAATTTTTGTGAATGCATCAAATCAGGAGTCAAAGATCAATTGAAACTTGAATAGCTGCTTGTCTGTTATGGTTAGCAAATACAATCAATGCACAGAGCAGCATGAATCAGGGCGGTTACAACGCCAGAGACTTTGCGCAAAAGCGTGTGAAGATCGAACTCGCGTGGAGTTTTTAAGGCTGATAGCAGAGCCACGCGCGTCTCTTTAGCACTTAGTGATACTGCGGCAGCGCATAACACAATTGTGTTGGCCTTGTCAAAAGTGGTCGCTAGTGACCGACTTGCGAGATTAATGACCTTCACCGACTGCTTTATAATAACTTCCGGGGTTGGTAACAACCCCCTGGTAAAAGGCTTGGTAGACGAGGGTTAAACAATGTCGGCCATTTTGAAATTCAAGATGGCTACCAAACGAATTAGTTGCAACTTAAAAACGTTTTCTTCTTTTAGGAAACCTTAATAATCACAAAATGGATATTGCCACCAGTTTTTACCGCTGTGATGGTCTTTTGCATTATTCAAGTTACACGAATCCACGGCGACTTTCTCGCCCCTACGCCGTGGGCGGCGAACTCACCATCCGCCATGACTGGGCAGGGGCATCTTTTGCATTTATCGTTAAATAACCAACCCGTTTTACGGTTGTCGTGTTACCGACTCACAAGAATCGATAATTTTGATCAGTTTCGGACGGCCAAAAACCCACACTATTGTCACTGGTACTCCATTTTGTAATATCATCAATGGGCGGCTCAGGAAAAATGTAAATTTCTTGGCTGCACTAATAGCGATAAAAAGTTAAAAATTGGAAACGAACTCGTGCGATTCACTCGTAATGACCAAATGAACAATCATCGTATCCATTTTTCAGTCCTAATACCACATGACTCGCCGGTCATTTTCACGTACTGATAGTCCAGGCGTAGAACATTCCATGCACAAACGAGACTAAGGTTTTCAGATCTCCAAAATCGTCACTGGCCGGAAGTGTCCCCTTTCTTAAAAACAAACAAATCGCATCGGTAAGATTCACGTTTTTCATCAAATACGATCGGTCTTTTTTGGAAGTATTTCAGTTTTCACGTACACGGGAATATACAACATTCTATTGTTATTTTTTTTGTCTTGATGTTTGAAATTTTACGAAACATTATTTTTCCCTCACGCGGCTGTTATTACTAAATTTTTTTACACTATTTAACCATAGAAGCCGTTCATTTCCAGTCCACGACGCAAAGTGGGCGAGATCAACCTTTAATTTTTACAACAACAGTGGGACACTTGCCCTGGAATTCCAGTTTAGTCCAGGTCCCTGACATCATCCTCATAAATCCTGGAAATAAACGGTGAAATTTGTTTAACAATATGCAAAAAAAAGGTAGGTGTAAATTCCTTATTATCATGATTTATGGGCTTAATTATTTCGTTCGTTAAGCAATATGCGACGTGTGTATGTGTCCATGTTGTTTGGTGGGCCGGATGTGCCCCCCATTAATGGCGGCGCGTAGAGGGTGTCACTTTCGAGCTTCCCCGTCGGAAATGGCGTGGTATATTCAACGTGGCGGGGCCATTTTGGAATTCAAAGATGGCCTCAAAAACCGAAATTCGATGCAAATAAATAACGTTTTCTATAGCGAAACCTTTTATCACAAACATGTGTAATAGACAAAACCAATTTGACCTTTCAAAATGTCGCCACAATGGAATATGGGAAAATTATTGAAATAGCGGCCATTTTGAAATCCACATGGACTGCTAAAAACGGGTGGTCGAAAAAATGGGAACAACCGAATTCGAGTTCCTATGTGTAAATATTACCCAAAAAAAGACAAAGAAAATCAAAATGTACAAAATAGCCGAACAAATCCAAAAACATTGCGATAAGGCACCATACTACTCGTGGTACCAGACGGATAGCCAATGATCTTGCCCAGGCTTATCAGTGTCGTCCCAGCACGGTTTAATGCTCGGAATGGAGAGGCCTACCATGCGTTCGCAGCAACGAGGTTTATGCTTGGATTCACCAGCGACGACACTTGAAGACTTGGAAGCGAGGCGAAGACGGGTCTAGGAGTTCCAGCGACTCGAGCTTTGGATACGAGGTTGACTTGCGGTTATTGCACGTTCATGCAGTATACACACCTGTCCCCCCCCTCCCACTATGGCATGAATATAATTGCGTAATGGACTATTATTTTTCAGCATTGTAACTGGCGGCCATTCACTAAACCCAATCAACCATCTGTTTGAAGGATCGATGATCTTTGGTTTCACTTGGCCAGACCTTCCTGACAACAAGCCAAGCATGCAATAATATAAATGTAGGTTAAAATCAGAATCCCATTCTAAGAAGTTTGAGAAGCAGGTTTGAACTGTTTTTCCTATATTTTGAAGGTGCTACATCAGATTTTTTGGGTCTCACCTCTGGGAAATGTGGGGAATTTGTAAAATAAGGGGTAAAATTATACAAAAGGGTTAAATTTGAACTCAAGTCAAAGTGTGTTTAAATGTACACAACTACATTACTTTTCGCCTTATAAGGATAAAAAAAAGTATAAGTTTGTCTAGGTTCCGACTTTTTTGTTAAGCAGGTAGAGCCATATTAGTTCAAGTTCATCCTAGGGTAAACGTTATCCAGTGCCTTGTGCACTCGCCGATTTCGTTGAAACTTCAGTCAATTTTCCTCTGGCCTATTTACAATGTTTTGGCATTTTGGTTTTGTAATTAGTCATATTAGTGGCAAAATTAAATGGTCTACTACGGGCGTACGGTAAGTACGTATAGCCTGTTTTCTAAAATTTGAAAAACGTAAATTGAAACCAGCGTTTGAAAATGTCCTCAAACTGGAATAATACCGAAATGCAATTTTGGGAAGGGATTGCGGCCCGTAGCGAATTGCGTGTTTTCATTTTCCGTGTTTTGCGAGCACCGAAGTACCAAGAAAGCGAACAAAAACTGTTCAATTTTCTCATATTTTCCCCTCCCTCTCGCTAGGTTCGATAGGTTTCATCCAGACCATTACGGTACATATTTAAAACAAAACATAGTAACGGACTCCTCTGTTGCAAATCCTATCTCATAGAAAACCCCCCGTCGTTTCCGGAGATATTTGAGATTTAGTTTTCATTTTGGCCATGCATATCGCTATGACGGACTGATACCAGGGTGGGATTTAATTTTTTTTCTGTCGGCCCGTCGGGCCAGTGACCTAGGCAACGTACTGGCCCTGCAGCGAAACGCTACAGACTGGGCCCAGCCATTTCCTATTATGGTCTGATTTCATCGCTTACATGACAACCAAACTTTTATAGTTTTATTGGCCTAAGTGGCAGAAATACAATACACACTATATTTGAGCTCTCCATTCTAAGGAGCGCTCCAACTTCGGGTTGGGGTAATAATGGCGGGTGGCCAAAGCCCAAACTGGGCTTGAGAACTGATTTTTGAATCAATTTTTGGTCTTCGGAACTGTTGTTGGTTTTTCCAATCTATGGACTTTGGAAACTGTAGTATTTAGGTCAAATTAGAGGGGTGTGGATATGGATGTAACTGGAAACATTTCCCCATGGAGCTAAATTTTGTGAGCAAAGTGGGATCTAAAGAAACCTACAAAAGAAGGCGTGTAACTGCGAGTGTTTGAACGACGCACAAACGCGTAGCCCAGCCGTATTCAGATCAGTCCTCGAACAACCCCTCCTCCTCCTGCCATCAGTATCTGTGTGTCTATCTTGTGTAAAATTTTTGAATTTACTTTCCACTCACAGTTTTTTCCATCACCTACCTTGTATTTGTACACAGTAAACAAAATTACAAATTACAGCTAAATAAATGTGGCAAATTTCACTCCTCATGTTCTATAAAACATAATTGTTTTGCGCAGTCTTCAGTTGTAACTTTGGGAGATAAGCTGAAATCACCTTAGGTCCTTTTACTTTTTCATACTCCTGTTTTGCATCTTTTTATTTCAAGGAACGTCTTTGATATACTTTTTTTTTTCTTGTCGGGCCTGGTCCACTGCAATTGCTTAAAGCAGTGATATGTGGCGCTTGTGAATGAAATTATGGTCGTAGTGTGACGAGCATACCTTTTTGTGAACATCCTGTCCTTCTCCTATGCACATAAGAACACTATGTTTGACAGACATACGAACACACCGTCTTTGTTAGAGAATTGTGCTATTGTGAAAAAATGCATTGAATAGTGACTGATGATCTTTGAAAAGAGCTAAATTCAATGAAAATCTTAATGCTGAAGTCATTTTGGATGACAATTTCACATGGAGGTAAAACTAGAAGACCTAAACCTATATTTCTGAATGAAGTTTCAACTGGCCGACGGGCCAGCTTCAGTTGAATCTACTGGCCCGACATGAATTTCACTGCCGCGGGCCAGCGGGCCAGTGCTAAATCGAGCCCTGCTGAAACGTTAATCTATCGCGCAGTACTAATTTAGGATAATATTTCGGATTGTGCACAGACTACACACTTTTCCGACCCCCGTGATGTCTACATGGTATATAGGGGTCACCAAAAATTGACCTCAAATTGTTTACACAGAGCTGTCATGCAAGAACGGAAATGGGATTTCTGCTTCAGTATGACGTGGCAATAATTTGACAACGGTTTCAACAAAATCTGAGCATTGGGAATTTTTTTGAGGCCGCGAATGACTTTGACCTTATCAGGGTGTAGCCGTGAACTTCTTAGTGGAACCTATAAAACTATACCTTTTTAATCCTTATAATGAGACAAATAGCAACTTCCTTTTGTTTCATCGGTGACTCAGACCCGCCTATCATGTGTAGAGGTCAGTTGGAACAGAGAAGATGAGGAAAGAAGGAGATGGCTCGACTGCTACTTCAAAAGAATAAAAACTGTTCAACCGCCTATTCATGTCCACGGCTTACATCCAATCCGATTGGACAAAGACTTGCACTACTAGCTGGAGAAACATTAAATACACCTGTCATAAATCCGAAACCCTTCCAATTACTCAGTTTCAATTGGTATTTGCCCAGGGTCTATACACTATGGTTGTGGCCAGTACAGCGAAAGTACTCGCCTGATTCAGTTCATAAACAAATCTTTGACCCCAAAATTTTCAAAGTATTTGGCATTTGGACACTTTCTGACACAAAAAGTATGGTTGGGATGTATTGAAAATGCATTTATCTAATCGGTCATCATATAATATTATCAGGAAATAACAGGATATTGCATATTGGTAACATTAGGCTAAAAATAACATCTTTATTGACCCCCAAAAACATGAATAAATGGTAGCTTACCGAAAAAGGGTCGATCTTGCTGTTTCTTTCGTTAAAAGTCACACTGTATTTCCTCATTCTGTCGCCAACGACTTAAAATAAATAACAATCAGTCAGAACATCCGCGGAGTTCATTGCCAGCAGAGTCTTTAGATGGGAAATTAATAACTATTTAGTGGGAGCTGTGTCAATTACTTCCGTATGAAACCTTCCCGAACGGCCAAGCTTGAGCGGGTTGACAACACATTAGTAGGGGACCGTAGTGCACAGAACCCATCCAAGTGTGCACTTCCGGATAAAAGTGGAATTTTGGCACACCAAGTATCTTGGTCCATGGCGCGATCAAAAATTGATGGAGCACTTTGACATTGCCCTATCATGGCCAGCCATCTTGGATTCAAGATGGCTGCTGTTCCAAAAGCTATTTTCCTCAAATCTTGGGAAACTAAAAATAGCTGAGAGTTCATTCCCCAAAGGGCATACTACATTTTTGGGGGTAAGAAATCTTATAGACTAGTTTTTAAAAAGAGTTCAGGTGGCAGCCATCTTGGAAATTCAAAATGGCCGCCATCGCAACATACTTTGAATGATTTCGTGGTAAGTGAACAAGTTAGGGAGATATATTGTGTCAACGGGGCAAATAGTTGGCCACTTGAATATTATGTCAATTTCAAAAAGTGCTCTCAGTTGGTTCGCATATTACTATCTTATCATAAATTGTGTTTTTTCTTCCTTATTTTGGCCAAAAATCTGAAAAAAAATCAAGGTTTCCGATACTTTGTATCAAAAACTTGATTTATAAATTTGAAGAGCGCTGTGCATTATAACGTCATAGAAGCAAGATTCTGGGAAGTTGGTACTTATTTTTTTTTATGGTATCACGGAATAGATGAGGGGACCCATAGCTATCAATTGAAGCAAACTCCTGTTAGGGTTCGGTATAGAAAGTATGGGGTTGCAACCAGGGTTGCAACAACCCATGCGAATGCTCGGAGTTGAAGCCTTGCCAATTGCGCCGTGTTTCCTTCATCAAGCTCACTTCCTTTATTGAGAAGATTGCTTTGATACAAATCTGTCTCGTACAGGTTGACTGGCTTACAGCCTTCTTGAGAACAACATCATTATTAACTTTAAACCAATCTCTGCAGGTGGCTACAATGGCAATAGAAGTCTGGCAAAGAGATCTCTGAGCCTGGTCCCTCTGTTTATATCCAGAGGTTCCATGAATAAACACATGCTGTTTTTGCTTGAAAACACGATTGGTCAAAGTAATTAAGGTGCCGCGGAACTCAATTTTTGCAAGTTGGATGTTGTTGTGCTGTTGGATATTTTCCATGTTGCCAGGTTCTGAATATTACCATGTCAGATTTCAAAGATGTCAAAGGTGATAGTGTGTGCCAACATCTATGATTCTCCTAACATCCTGGAAGAGCACACATTTTGGCTCTTTCCTTGAAAAATTCTTTCTTTGCGGAATTTGAAGAGGCGCTGCTGAATTGGTGTTCGATTTTGCCAGATATTGGACATCCATTTTGTGCGTATCCAAAACAGTGGTCTCAAATAGTATCTGCCAGCGATGGGTTACCATGTCCGGCTGCTTCACTGGATTCCCCAAGGTCCTTGTCTGTGCCTTGTTGCTCCAACAGTGGGACAGGACCAAGAGATGTTTCCATTGTCTGTGGTTGCAGCCACAACCACAGGGTAGTGTCCTTATCTGCTTCCAGGTAGCCATACTCTGAAAGGAAACCTTAGATCGGCCGATTCAATTGTTCTCATCTGTTGGGGCATCGCCAATCAGCCCGTGAGGAGTCGGCTCCAGGGCAAGATGCTCACCAGGTTTCAATCCCAATAGATGTTACTTTGGATAGCAGGTTTTTGTTCCACAATGGCAACTTCATATGAATCTTGGCTGTGTCAAGGTTGGACTGTGCTTAAGAAACTCTGTTTGGATTTAAGGCGGTTAGAGGCAGGTCTTTGTCCGGACATAATGTGCTTCACATTAGATACTGCAGCTACGCTCTTGCATGACTTGCAAGACTATGATGGATTTCTGGTGGATCAATTCCTGCCTAGGATGTATGAGTTCTCCGTTGCGTTGGGCAAAGACATCCCGTGATAAGCTGGCAGGAGGATCAGGCGTCTTGGCAAGGGTTGATCGTTCCCATACAGGGGATGGTGCATGCTCTACATATACGATAGCACAGGGCGAGTAAATGTTGATCTAGAATCTGTCGGTGAGCACCCCATATTGTGCCAGCCGAGTTTGTTCAAGGATGGTATTGTGTGAACATACTATACTCTCGTCTTCTTCTTCTTGATGTAGGAGGTCTTAAAAGGAGAGAGAGGCAGGCCAGGTAACTCCTAGGTAGAACAGAGGTGTTGGTTACAACAGGTTACTTTACGATGACATTTGGCTTCACGGTTTGCATAGATGGAAAGCACACACTGTGTCTTGGATGGCTTTACTCATTGGTGGTTTTACTCTTAAATAACGTCGCGAGTTTTGTTTGTGCTAATTCCAAGATCGATAGAAAGACAGGCTTCCTGCCACTCCTGGTTGTCATTGGTATAGATGACAGGAGAAGTGTGAGCATTGCTCCCTTGGGGTTAGTGGTCGTTTAGGGTAGTCCCTTATTGAGCCTACTCCATCGGCTTTTCTTCGCTCCTATAGCTGGACAAAGAACATTCTGTTTGCAGGCAATCCTTTGATGAGCTCACTCATGGATGTACTGATGAGTTGCAAGATCTTAGGGAGTAAGCATTGTGGTTTAACAGGTCAAAAGCTACTGGATACTCGAAGAACACGACTCTGGTCCCAACCCCTTCTTGGAAACATCCTCGATGTCTGAGTTAGGTTACTACTTGGCTTTGTTGGTTGATTTGCCCGGCCGGGAAAAATGTTCTGGTTAGGAGGTGTTAGTCTTTTTTATCCACTGGTTGTTTGCAATACGGTTTGAGCAGGAGACATCATTGGACAGCATGAGAATCAGGAAGTACATTTAAAAACGATTCGCCAAAATAATTGGAAGTCAGTTGAAAGCTCAAAGCAATTTCTTGGATGAAATGGTCCAGACCTCATGCCAATGGATACGAGGGAAGTCCTGAGTGCAGATTTCGCAGAGGCTTTAATTCATCAAAAGAAGAAGGCTTGGTAAGACTGCATGTGATCTATGACAAAGGCAAAGATATAGATCAACAGGTTGTCCACAATATTGTCAAAGATAAACAAACAATCCCATCCAGTTCAAGCACTTTCTATAGTACCAAAACAATGAAAATAAAGTTAGCTTGGGTTCGATAGCTAAAGTGTGAAGTTACACTGCACAGTTGGTATCCCTGAAATATGCCAAAAAAGGAGACAATTGGTTGGTGAGTGCCAATGTTGCAGATACACAGGGTGTATTTCAAAACATTTACATGCAAACCAAGAAGCAGATGGAAGAATGTTTTGTGTGTGCTTGATGATACCGATCAGGCCATTCAAAGGTTATGGTTCATACTGTCGACAGTGATATGTCAAGATCACATTTTTGAAAATATTGGCCTCCATGGACTCGGATGACTGTGCCTTGGAAAGCCAAATCGTCAATTTATTCCAGTGCACACAGTCATGCAAAATCTAGGACCACAAAACCGCCACGCTGGCCTCATGTTTCATGCATTATACAGGGTGCGAAAGCCTCTGATCAGATGTATGCCTCCTGGCTCTGCCGATGGAGTGCCGGTTTAACCGACCAGCGACAATCCACAAACACCAATCATCTTCAAGTAGACAAGTATTGCCTCTGCAAATAAAAAATTGTTATAATTCTCATAGTGCCTAAAAATGTCATAGACTGGAACAATATACCTAGCTCCATTATTCAAAGCAAAGATCCTAACATTTTCAAGTTTGCAGTTCTCACGCATCTCAGGTGATGAGCACACCGTTCATGTATGCCTGGTTCCAGCTCGGAGGTTGTAACAGATTTCTTCAGATACAGAAGAGAATTGTGTGGACATATGGAGCCTTCCATAGATTACAGGATATTTAGAGTGTGCTGGCTACATCAGATTGAGCTTACACATTGAAGGTATTCACATCGAGGTTTGGAAAAGATCACCAACATGCTTGTATGCCAAAACATGAAAGGCTTCCCGTGTCAATGTTGCTCGCCAGGAGCTCTTTTTCCAAGGAACTTCGCCATGAAAATTCCCCAACTCAGCAGGATTTTACAGATGCATAACGCGTTCGTTACAATCTCAAATTTGGAAAAGCAGCGTCTCGAACCTCAGACTTCCCGAGGCTCGCCCTAAGGTTGGGTGGAAGGATTGAAAAGAGAAGCGGTATAAATGCTCCATTATGGACTCTATTCCCAGATGCAGCAAGTCTGTGCACTACTCTGTCATTGGGAGCGCTCTAAAGCATACAGGGGTAAACTGTCGCAACTGCATAAATAATGATCCATCAATATTAAATAGCCGACATTTGTTTGCTATTTGCCAAACAAGTCAGCCAATATATTGCCGGGCTCAGTATATTCTAGTTAAGTCATGGATATCAGTTACCCTTGGTTTATATAGCGTTTGTAAAATTTTTTTTTTTTTCATATGATATATCTTAGTCATGAATTGGGAAATTCATTTACCTAGATTGACCTTACTAGTCTGGTTGGTTTATTGCAATTAGCAGTTGATTCTTCATATAACAAAAAACACTAAAGGCCTTTTAAAAAAAAAATAATTCCCTGACCTACAGGTATGCATGTTAACACAGGATAAATACGGGTATGGTATTGAAATATTGCATGTGTTCCCAAATGGCAGCCATATTTATTTTTTTGATATATTAAATATGGCTGCAACCTTAGGTCTTTAAGATTCACTTCATCATATTTCTGGACACAATAAATATGGGCAGAGACATCACATTTATATCCTAGCGTTTTGAGTATCAAGATATAATTAAAGTGATGTCGCGGATGGCGGCCATTGAATTAAAAAAATCATGATGACTGCCACTTGAGCTATTTTAAACCTTAGTCAAGAAGAGATTTGTGACCCCAAAAATATGGGTATGCCAATGGAATGAGGTCTATAGCTACTCTAGTTTCCAAGATAGTGTGGAACTAGCTTTGGAAGGCGGCCATATTGAATCCAAGATGGTGCCAAACTGAGCTCTTTTAAAAAGTGTCTATAGGTTCACTGACTAACAAATGGGGGTTTAGCCATTGAAATGAAATCGCTAGTATTGTAGTTCCAAGATATGTCCAAATAGGTTATGGAAGGCGCCATCTTGATGAAATCGAAGATGGCTGCCAAACTAGGGGTGGCCAAAGTGCTTCCATCAATTTTTATTGAATGGGATGGTTCTGAGTACCTGTATCCAAAAAATTCACACTTTTACTCCGGAAGTGCACACTACGCGCGAAATCCTAATTATTCAAAGGTCCAATCGGTGCGTGGCCCTGAAGCTCCCTTAACAAATGAGCTTGAGAGTGAATGGAGTAATCCTGGGTAATCGTATTGCAAAATCGAGCC
>JAMKCH010038649.1:0-14083 GCA_023653785.1 Ophioderma brevispina | reverse complement strand
ACTTCAAATTTGCCTACTGCATACAAGGAAAAAGCCGCCAAATTTCAGACCGTGATTTCCCGGATTTTTCCGGTTTTATAAAATTGCCGATATTTCTCAGCACGGAATTTTCAAGGTATTTTCACGTATAAGTTCATTTCACAACCATTTTTCACGCGTCTAAAAACTCATAGGAATGAACCAGAAACTTTGCACTGACCGTAAAAGATGCGATATTGTCTTTCATAATCCTAACGAACTGTTGTTGTTTTTAATCACAGGTTTATTTGTACTGGTTCGATAATTCATGTATCATTACATAATTATCCTATAATGCAGTGTAGTTGTCATATATATTCCACATTATACTTGTAGGTTAGAACACCTATTACCCTATCCCTCCTATTCTCCGAAGTTTGAACAAGCATCTTGTTCATGGTTGATAAGAAGCCAGGGGTTAGAGCAGCACTGGCGACAAGCACAATACACAGAGTACTCGATTTATCAGGTTAGTATGATACAGCAATGTTGAGCACTTTATATGACGAGTATCGAGTTTAATATTTATACATTGATGCGTGTTGATGAAACAAACACTCGAATGTTTACTACATCAACGTCATATCAATCAAAATGATGCAATATTCAACCACCTTGATATATGCCCGAAACTTCTTATTTTGATTTTATAGGTGAGGTTGATACCAAGATGGAAGCTCTTCCACCTGACAGAAGCAAAAAAAGCCCCCAAAAGGGATTTCAATTGTCTTTATTTGCCAGTGTCGTTTACCGAAAAAGAGGACTTCAAAAGTTATTGGACAAAAAACCAGCATTAAAAATTACAATCATTCAGAATATCATTGAATCTGCTCAACTACGATACGGATATGAGAACAGGAATTTGCTGAACTGAATGCCCGTGTTCAGGACTTTTCTGCAATGAACAATTGAAGAATGAAGGTGTTTGCTATCACATTAAATGCTATGCAAATGTTACACACAAAGGTGACATAGAGAAGGCAAAGGACGATTCAAAAATGCAGGCATTAGTAGGAAATGTTTCTGTGTTACGACAGAAAAAGAGAGACGTCCGTCGTCTTTGTTCTACTGCAGATTCTCCTTCCACGTCCATGAGAAGTAAAAGACAAAAAAATGTACTGACAACATTCAACATGTGTCCTGTGGATGAAGATACAGTCAAGCTAAAAATGATGTGGCAACCAAGCCAAGAATATAGGGGATCCCAGTTTTTGGAAATTGGACGTAACACAAATTGATGAAAAAGCTCAAAGCAAGGATAAGTAAGTCACTGCAAGCAAAGATCCCCTGCAGCAGTTTGCAATTATGCGATATCAGATATCATCGACCTTGCTTAGTAAAAGCAAAGAGGGGTATTGAAAAAGCAAAGCAACACAGGTCAATTATAAATTTCGGCCAAGCAATATCTGACCTTGAGATACTTGAAGTAATCGCGAATGACCACTGAAAACTAGAGAAACGTTTCTGAACATGAATGAGATTCAAAAACAACTACATCAAAATTCTGAAAGGAAACGGAGAGTAGTGCATTAACTTCCAAACCAGGGTTGAAAATTAAGCGGGGCATCGGGCCACGTTTAGCCCCTGAAAATCAATGCGGCCCGCTGAAAAAAATGCACTAAGGGCCCGTTTGGCCATGAAAAGTTGGTTACTTTGTCAAAAATATCATAATTGTACCTATCCGATGATCAAACTAACTTTGTCACCAATAAAATGTTTAATATACCGGCAAAAACAGGCAAAGCGAAGCAGAATTTTTTTTTTGCTTGAAAAATTTAATGACATTTCGCATCTGAAGCTAAGCTCGGTAATGCCATTTGATTGTGGTTGTGACACAATCGAACACGCGGATAGTCAGGCATTTATCTAAACACGCATTTTACAGAATCGCCAAAAACTGCATTTGTGTTGTAGGAGGCTTAAATAGCCTAGGTAAGGGCGCCTCTTCGTAGTGCAGTCCGTTCTAACAGATCACTGTATAGGGCGTTACACAACCTCAAAGAGGGACTTAGTGTATGATAAACAACAGGCCAAAATCATATGCCACACCAGGGCCAACACAGACTGAACATGTTTACTTCTGTCCATGATTTTTTAAGCTCAAATTAGTAAAAGCTGAACTAATCAATACCAGAACTATTAAACATGTATGTTGTCATGTGTGATGAAAGTAATGCTGTTTCGTCTCACACATCACTCGATTGATCGAGTAAGATAGATTCTTATGGCCTTCCGAAGGTTTCCGAATTCTGCACATATGCAAACTTTAAATACATTTATATACCCATATTTTCCTTTTCCGTTGCAAGAATTTGAAATGCATGATGAAATGTTTAATTACCTCAATATCTGGCCAGAGCTAGGCCCCAGTTACTCTATCATACATGTCTGTTCTAGTCAAATTCCAAAAGAAAAGTGTTATGGGCAGGGGGGGGCTGGACTGAGTTCTGAAGTAGGAATAACCATATTAAATTAAATATTAAAAAAAAAAAAAAATTAGTTTCATTGAAAAGGTGACGTAATAACTTAAAAAATGGGGGGTCAATCAAATCTGTTGGCCAAATATTAGCGAAGTTTATGGGCAATGTGTTGTTTTGCCATTTTTCTCAAATTAGTGACCGGGCATTGTCAATTCACCTGTCCATTGATTAACTGTACAATGTATGGCAATGGTCATTTTTTACAACATGGAGGAAAGGATTTTCTTTATTTAGGCGCATATTTGTACAAAATCCTGCTATTCATGATTTTTCATTGTATAAGATTTAGGATTATTTTTGTTTTCCCCCCCCCTTCATATTCATAATGATGGTTAGGGTTTCAAATTTAAAAATTTCTCATTTTCCCCCCATAGATTCAACAGTTAAAAGTTGACTTGATCACAGGTTTTGGTTTGAAGGCGCCCTCTATTGAGAGAATGTTGTTATTCTATCTTATCTGAAGGTTGGAGCAGCAAATGCTATCGTGGCTTTTCCTATGGCTTTAGTTGGAATTTTCTGGTGAAAAAGGCAAGGAAATATAACGCTGGCACCAACCCTTGGGTTGTGACGAAGTTATGCAATTTCCTAATTAAAAAAAAACAACGCTGCGTTTCGGTCATGTTTTGTCAATTTTAGAGTTAATTGATTATTTTGCTCTAACTTGCTAAACCAATAAGTGAACCCATCCTACCACAACATCCGTTCTGTAAAGCAGAAAATTAAAATTGAGGTTATTTTGTTCGGGCTCATGAAAAATGGCGAGGGCCCTTAAAGATTTGAGAGCAAGGGCCCAAATGGCCCGTGGCCTTTTTTTCTTATTGTTTTAAACACTGTCTTCCAAACAATTACAAACCTTTCCTCAAGCAGCTGATTCTGGATAACATACCTGATGTCCACTTTCAACAACCGACCACGCATACAGACTAACCTGAACAGTTTCTTTCAACCAAATCAAAAGAAGCGACTGTGTCAACTGCCCTAGAAACACAGAAGATCTCACGGGGAGAATTGAAGATTCCTGTTAAGGCAGCGACAAATAGTAAGGAGAGATATTCCAGTTCACAACCCCAAATGACGAGTTCCGGGAACATTTCAAGACTATGAACCACCTCCCTGCTGTACAAACAATTTTTTGCAAACATGCCATCCAGGGAACAAGACCGATTCAAACTGAAAGAGGCAACATCAGCGAGTGACAGCGCCTCCTTTTTAGCACAGCCTTTTGTTCCTTCTTACAAATCGTGACCAGACACGGATGTCTTTAAATTCAACCAAAGAACTTGGAAATTGACTTTCGAACAACTGCGAAACTCCTCTTTCAGTAGGCTTGTTGGCCTTAGACGTCACAAGAATCCAAGATCGAATCCTTTGTATCGAAGTTTAGACAACTCGACATTGCACAGTTTTTATTCCAAAGTTATGAAATTGAGACAGGAATCCGCTTTAAAAAAAATACCATAAGAAAGCAAATGGATTCATGGGTGGACTTGTCTAACCTCCTTGCTGTTCAGGATCATTTGTTTGGGGTATGTCCTTAGATAACATTTGACTTTCTGGGAAGCCACACTTGGCGGTATGAACACACTCCATGGAACAATACTGTTTACCAGTCCACAGACCACAACAAGCCACCAATGTGGCCCAAAGAGTCGAAATTAACCGGATCATCAAACATGTCACAAACATTAGTTGAAGCCATAGAATATGAGTCTCTTACATGCAAGAAGCCGGAGAACTAAAAAAAGAAGTTTCCGTGCAAGCTAAGTATCCACATCCCATTACAGACATGAGCAGGAAGACCGTAGGTCATGGTTTTATTGTTTGGCTTGTACTCGAAGTGCATGACGATGAAACGCAATTACAAAACCCTTTCGTCGGAAACACACTACAGAAGATGTGACGAAACTCGAGCAGAAGATGAGACTTTACCGTAAACACCATCTCGATAGATACGAAGATCATACACAAATCACCACAAGCAAAATTTAAGTCTCAAGGAACATGGTGGTGCTTTTAACTCCTTGTTGTCTTCTTCAGCGAGGCCCAACCAATGTCTCCTGTAGTTTCCACCACCACCATTGATTACGTTCGTCCACCTACAGACTACGGAACCCTTTCTACTTGTCTGATGAGAGCACATAGTATGACAACTCAATGTTTCTGGGAAAGGACAAAATAACGGTGATGACGCTTGATCTACAACTCTATGATATGGCGATGAAACTGTTGGGTAAGAAAGAGATGAAATGAAAAGCAGTACTTCCTGTTTCGGCCTGGCGAGTTGCACGTAGTCTTCTGGGCATTGGGCGGCATGAGGCAAATAGTGGAATGAAGCGGGCATCGATCAGCTTGGGTTTGAAGCTGGGCTAAGATTCCCCGACAAATTTAACACAAATCCTCAATGGAAAACACTCTACATGTCTCTAGAAGCCCATACTGTAACTTGCTTGCTCATAATACCATCTCTACTTCAACAGGTTCTTGAATAAAGTGCCAGAAGAGAAGTGTTCCTAAGTGAAGCGTCCATTATAATTGAGAAAAAAAGCTATTCAGAAGATATCAGCATGAATGCAGACAATCGGCAAAACCTCAGATATGCCGTCAGACAAACCATGACCCCATGTTAGAATCTAGGAGATATTCCTCTCAAAGTTGGAAACATGTTGAAAGCAACGCAGCCCCAATTCAACACTACATCCGTAACGACTTGAGGCAGTTTGACAAAACTAGCCTTCAATACATTAGAGCTACGAGACAACGGGACTTCTGCTGCATATGGAAAAAGACAGAAGCTCTTATCAAGTACTTCTTTGCTCACGACCACTGGAACTATGCGCGTTTGCTTTCCTTTGTACCTGTCAACAAGGCAGCAGACAGAACAGGCGTTTCCCGATGTCTGGGCAGAGCTCATGAAAGGAATTTCTGTTACGAAGGCATGCTTGCATCATTCAATTGGTCCAGATACGGAATGGCAGGAGAAACCGAAAACTTCAAGGTAATTGGAAGAATTTACCGGTATAACCCAAAAATGAAAGCTCTGACGTTTGTTCCTGATTGCCACAGAGCTATCTAGTTGTAGAGGGGGGAGTTTCATAGAGAAATATGGCATGGAAGGTGCTGATAAAAGGGACCAACACCACGAGATTACCGGGGGGAAAGTCTACCCGAAGTCATTAAGAATTCTGCTAGATGACAGAGGTGTTGTTGCTCATGGAGACCCATTCGTAGCAGATGTGAGTGACCTGTGTAACCTTCTTACTAAAGAAGTGATTGATGAAAAGGTAACAAAGGAAATAATCGAGCGTTGATACCACGTGTTCGGACAAGAGTTGTTCCAGACATTTGTCAAAAAAGAACGCCTTACAGGAGGAAAGCTTTCAGTGTGGATCCAATGACAGAAAGGAGTATAGGCAATTCAAAAAACTGCAAACGCAGTGGGGAAAGTGAAAAAAGAGGGTGACAGACTAAATTAAGTCAAAGAAGAACGAGGAATCTGCAGAGGTTTATCGTAGTATCAAGAAGCCGTCCAGACCTTGATCTAAAGGAATGTATCGGCAAGTATGAATTTGGAATCGTTCCACGCGCCCTTTTGCGCTTAGGATGGGTGCACTTCTATGGCATTATGACAAGGCTAAGACACTCACTCATCTTGAAGCGCTAGTCACCAAGGAGCAACACAGCCCAAGAGAAGAAATAAGCATTCCAGCTGAGGCCATACCGAGGGTTTCGAGCAACCAAGCATGAGTGACACTCCCAAACCTGAAAGTCACACCCCAAGCCGAGTGTCTGAAGTACAAGATGCGCAGCCTGAGCAAGTAGCTGCAACTGATATGCCTGACATGTCG
This sequence comes from Ophioderma brevispina, assembly GCA_023653785.1. Taxonomy (NCBI): domain Eukaryota; kingdom Metazoa; phylum Echinodermata; class Ophiuroidea; order Amphilepidida; family Ophiodermatidae; genus Ophioderma; species Ophioderma brevispina. Next base: position 7,740 of record JAMKCH010038649.1, on the reverse strand, counting down.
ATAAATATAAAGTTATAGTCATAGATGGTATGGCTTTTGTTAACTCCGTCTCCAAGACAGACAAAATGAGAACATGCAGGATTTGCCATGTCATTTCTTGAAATGCTTATCAGGATTGAGTCTAACTATGAGAAGTCAGACTGGTATTTGACAGATACGTCGAGAATTCTCGAAAGAACAAATGAGAAATAGGCATCGATTGTGCTTTAGAAAGACGAGTATATCATGCAGTGACTACTTGCATGGTCATGTGACCTTTGACCCCAATCTATTACACAATTATAAGGGTTGGGTCAGCGGTTCTTCATACCAAGGCGGTGATATGCAATTGATATCGAACCCAGGGTGGGTCTTTCAATATTTTCAAGAATGCCCCTTTAAATGACCCACGTGACCTGGCCAAAGCTTGTGAACACCATATGGGTCTTACATCAGCGGTTTTTGACGGAAGATTGGTGATTATAGTGTTGATTTGGAATAAACAGCAAAAGGAGGGTTAGCGCAAATGACATGTAATGAACCTGCGTGACCTTTAAACGCATTCTGTGAACATCTCATATGGACTTGGCAGGCAGTTATTCTACCAAGTCTTAGTGATTATAGCAATGATTTGTGGCAGAAAAAACAAAAATGAGGAATAAGAATGGACATGACCTGTAATGACCCCTGCGGACTTTGTTTTTTTTTTTTTTTTTTTTTTTCTTTTTTTTTTTTTTTTTTTTTTTTTTTTTTTACCAACTGTAAGCACCCAAAATGAGGGCTTGAAGTCAGACGGTTCTTCTACCAAGTCTAGTGATTATAGCAATTGATTTGGCAGAAACAGCCAAAGGAGGGTAAAGCGACTTGACCTGTAATGACTCACTACGTGACCTTTGACCCCAATCTATAAACACCTCATGGGCCTTGGGTCAGCAATTCGTCTGACAAAATGTTCTTGGGATTATAGCAATTGATTTGTGGCAGAAACAGCAAAAAGGAGGGTAAGAGCGACTGACCGATGAATGACCCCTGTGTGACCTTTGGACCCATCTGTCAACACCCTGTGTGGCACTTGGGCAGGGGTTATTCTGAAGAAGTATGGTCAAGATCACGTTAATTGTGTAACACATAGTAGAATTTTGAAATATTAAGAGGGATTAGAGAGGGGGGGGGGGGGGGGGGGGAACTGCCCTTTTGGCCCCTAAATGGACTTTGGATTCAAATCTGTGAACAAGCCATATGGACAGGATCTGGCAATCATTGTGACCGAATGGCATCGATAGCACATGCGAACTGGGAGAAGTAGGGAAAAGGGTGTTAGCGCGACATTGACCGCTATTGACCCTACGGACCCTATGGTAAAACTGTGAACACCCTATATGAACCTGGTCAGGGTTTCTTGTGACCAATTCGCGTTGCAATCTGAGCACGCGTCTGGCACTAGTAGCATTTTAAAGCAGGTACAAGAAAGAAAGAAAGAAGAAAGAAATCGAGAGAAGGCAATATATATGCGGCTGCTCCGCATGGATATAAAAAGAGAACAAAAGGGAATGACCTTACATCACTTCCAAGATAGTGCATGTCAGAACATTTCCTTGAAGGAATCCTTTTCAAGGGTCAGGACGAAGGCAGAACTTGTAGCTTATTTAGCTGCAAAGACAACTGGATCATAGTAATAGCTCAGCCAATAAAATTGAAGAAGTTCATGGTCACCTCGGCCACCGAGACAAAGGCAATAAAGGTGCCAGATGAAGTGGTAAAACACAGTCATGAAGAAGCCGATGACATTACTTTTGCTTGAATGCCCTAACAGTTAACGGCGATGTCGAACTTGTAATTGACTCTCCAGATACAGCTGTATTCTTGCTGCTGATCCATATGTATCCACAGCTACCTGCTGAGACATATTTCGACAGGAAGGGAAAACAAAATAGGAAGATTTGCTGGTCAAACCTATCTTTGAAAAGTTAGGAGTTAAACGCGCCTCAGCCATTCTGCGGTTTCATTCGTTCACCAGGAACTGATACAATCTGGCATGTTCGCCGGCAGGACAAAGGACTGGTGTATGAAGGTGTTATGGCCTGCGATGGAATGATACTAGATGCAACTGGTCTTCAATGGCAAAACTTGCTACCAACCCACTCCAAACGTGATTGACCAATGGAAAGATTCGTGGTGCGTGTTGTCCGATAAATCATCACAATAAAGTCCAGGCACTACGATGGTTCTTGTACTCAAATCGACAACGCTGAGGGAGAGAGTCTACCGAGACCTTATGGATCATTGATGCCACAAATTCTGCGAGCACATTATATGCAATGATTGGATGAGGCATGTGAAAGTCAGCCGTCCCTTCCTTCTCCCAATGACTACGGATGGAAGTCAGTCGAAGATAAATTATTCCGGTAATGTGTTGAAACTCCAGCACCAGGATGCTGTGACTGCAATGGTAAAATGGCTGCAAATCAGGATGCAAAGGAAACTCTGTAGTTGCGCCAAAAATGGACTTCCGTGTGTACAGAAGTGTGTAGCTGCTTAAACTACGGCTGCAACAATAGTGAACAATCAGCTCAAAACATTGTGGGAGATGAACATGGGACTTGTAAGGAAAAAACGGTGACTTTGTAACAGGATTTATGGCGTAACAGAAAACAGTATATATGCTACCATTATATAGCAAAAGTGGAATTTGGTGGAAGCTCGGCAGACATATTGGATTTCCATTTTTACTTTGACTGCCATAATGGATTAGCTGTTTTGGAACTCATATTAGGACTACGGCTCCCATGACCCCCCCCCGGGCAACCCCCCCCGGGGATTTTGGAGACAACCATTTTTCTGAAGCTTATACCATAAGTAATTGAATTCAGGTTGTCTGCAAAAATCCCCACCTGGGTTAAAACGGTAAGGGCGCTTTCAAAATTTTTGGGCTGCCAAATGCAAACCACCCCCCTTTGGAGCGACCGTACCAACATGTGCCACCCAAGCACAAACACGCAAACATCACGGCACTTGATTTTGGTAACATAGATACTATGCGTCCTCTTCTCCAATGATACCAAAAATGAGTACCAAATGCTCAGCATTAGTCACAATGACGTCATAAAGTCGCATGTAAGCAAAATTGTCATTTTCCATGACACACATAGGGGAAAATTCCCAATTTTTCGCAAAAATGTTAGGAATATCCAATTTTCAAGAGGTTTTTGGATCTACTTTGATGAAAATGGACAAGTTTTATAAAAATGAGAGCATTTGAGTGCTATAGTAATATTTGTGAGTCGATAAAATTGCGAAATATCAATTTCCACCCTTTATTCAGTACATGTATTCATACTTCCTCAACATTAAGGACGTGCATAGTGACGTTCCATAATGGGAATGCTGGCCACTATTTTGATACAATGGAAAGAAGAAACACTAAAGCCCCTGTGGTACCCAAATTACAGAATCGGATGTCAGTAACGAAAAAATCACGGGGGGGGGGGGTAGGAAGTTTGATTACAAAAATGGATCAGTAGACGAGGGCCGCGAGGGTAAGTCAAAACTGGCAAGTTATCGATGCCTTCCTAAGTCTTGGAAGATCGACTGATGTGCCAGAGCCACTCGTATGAGATGATTTGTGGAGGATGGCACATCAGATTATCCGATTATCAACCCCCTGATTTGGTACCAGGTAGATGTAGCAGAGCCAGAATTTCCTCCACCAGATGATCATGGTTGGAAGTTAAATGAGGGTGCACTAGATACAATGTGGCCATCAAAGAGATTGATGCCACAAGAGTTGTCTGCTAATAGTCGAGGAAGAATAATTCTGAACAGAAGACAAAATGTTTTAAGACATGGGACTCAAAGAAGAGGAGGAAAGCGAAGATCAATTTCCGAATCAAGGAGCCTGCATTAAGTTCGGTATCCAAGAAACAGCATTGCTTAAAGGATCGCCAATTGAACAATACCCATGATTATTAAATTGGAAAAATTCTTCTTATCGTATCCAAAACACAGTGGTCTCAAAATGATCTAGCCAGAGGTGGGTACACGTCGGCTGCTTCATGAAATTCCGGCAAGGTCCTGCTGTGCATTGTTGCACACATTGGGCAGACCAAGAGATGCTCAGTGTCCTTATCTGCTTCCAAGATAGCTCACTTCTGCAAGGAAACCTTTGATCAGCCGATTCTGGATATCGATCGATGAGGACACCGCCACTCAAGCCACGAGAAGCCAGACTCAATACCAATAGATGCCACTTGTTGACAGCAAGTCTTGTCTTTCCAACTCTTTCAAGCCACTCCCCCAAACTCCTTAGAGATATTCAAAGGACCGGACTTGGGCCTAAGAAACTACCTGGACCTAAGGCGGTCAGCAGCCGGCCTCTGTCCAAACACAGGGGGCGGCACTCCATACCAGATACTGGTAGTATGCTCAGCATGATACGTGGCTTTTTCTGCATGTATTAAGTTGTCCGCTGGAGCTGGCCAAAGACACCCCGTGACAAGCTGGCCAGGCGGCATCAACGAGGGTCAAGCTTCGTGCTGACCCCTCTCAACAGGGCAAGCATACTCCACACAGGAGCAGCACAGGCAAACTCCATCGATCTCAGGGCATGGTGGGCATACAAGGTAATGGGGAAAAGCCCTTGTGGGGGTTCAGGGGCAGAGACCCCGGAAACTCTTTAGTTTAACATGTTCGAGTGGGGTTAGTTCCTTTTATGTTGAAGCAGATTAACTCTGTGAAAACGTTGCGGGGTTCCAGTCCATGTTTCAGTGGCATCCGGGAGGCTATCGGTTATTTCCACAATCATGAAGAAGATGAACTATACTGTCCCTGCGGGGTCCAGGGTTCAGAGCCCGTGGATGCTCTTGAGAAAATAAGCATGTTGAGTGCCTTCGGAGAGATCTCAGTTGGCCATTATCTGAAAGCAGAGGAATATGATGAAAGTGGCAAGGGGGGGGGTTTTTTCCCTGGGCGGAGCCCCAGGAGCTCTTGGAGTTTAGCATGTGTCAGCGCATCCGGAGAGCTCTCGGTCTCACAATAATGAAGCAGATGAACTATATTACACCCTGGGGGTGGTCAAGGTGACAGAGCCCCAGAACCTCTCAGTTTAGTATGTTGAGTGCCTTCGGAGAGATCTCAGTGATCTCATTATCTTGAACCAGATGAACTATACTGCGGTGACAATAAACAAACAAAAATCACAAAACGGTATTTATATTTTATTTTCCGAAACATTTAAGCGCCCCATGAGGTGGTGTCCGGGGCATGTGCCCACTCCAACCTTGCCCCCCCTAAGCTACAGCCCTGCTTCCAATGTGGGTCTTTTAAAGAGAGTGCGTACAGTCAAGGGGACTCCTAAGTAACATGACTATCACAGTGTCCAGGGGCGCTCCCGACCAGGTCACTCAAAGGTGACGCCTGGCACGGGCGCAGACGGAAAGCAACATTGTGCCCGGATGGACTTGCGCTGAGGCAGTTTCCTAACAATAAGGGGCGACCATCCTAAAGGACTCTTTGAGTCTCCCTTTGACATCTGCATCTTGGGCGCCAAATTCCAAGATTGTCTTCCCAGACAAAGGACAGGCTCCCGCACTCTCAGACCGGTCGCCGGCACAGATGCCGAACAGGAGAGGCTGAGCACGCTCCCCCGGGGCATTCCATCCCACATAAGACCACAACAGCACCTGTGTGTTTGATGAAGTACGTTAGTATTTCTTAACAACCACTTATGTGGACGCGTTGGGTTGCGTCGATACGTGTACACTCCTTGCCTGAAGCTCACGCAAGCAGGCGTAGTAAAAAGCTTGTTGCTCACTTAGTCACCATCGTAAGACTAAGAAACCATGTTATTGCGGTTTCAAGGTGATCAGTGATTAAGGAGTCGGTGGTTGTGTCTAGTGTATAGTAAGTTCATAGACCTTTTACATAAAGCGCCCTCGATAGATACACTTAAAAGGCTAACTACTTCATTTTAAGTGTTACTTCACCTCAACCAAATCCACAGGTGCATAAACACAAGTATATAATAGGTGACACCGGCATTTGCCTTTAAGGGCATTAAGTGGGTAAATACACGGCGTTTCATTGTTTTGGAGCATTTTGAAATATGACGCCCTCTAGAGGCAGGTCAAGCATGCCAAAAGGGTTCAACTATTGCCTTGGTGTGGGGTTTGGTCGGACTAAGTAGTAACATGTGCATGAAATTTGATCAAAAATTAAGAATATGCAAAAAAGGGCATAAGTGAATATTGGCCGCCATTTTGAAAAAAGCGCCTCACTCTTTAACCCAGCATGGGGATTTTTGCAGACACCTGATTTTGAGCGCGATATGTATAAGGTTTCAAAAAATAGTGGTCCCAAAATCCCCGGGGGGGTGCGGGGTTTCGGTTATGGGGCGCATGACCTATATGTAATTAGAATATGGGGTATTGAAATCAAAATTGGTCCTCATCGGTGTCCAAAATACCATTTTTAAAATATACTTATGCATTTTGGCGCCATCTGGGATTTTTTTACACGATGGGAGCCATATTGCGATTTTCACCCATTTTAATTGGCTGTCATATTGAAATGACCATTTTGAAACTCCGTGGTACTGAAAATATGGGTATTGGCATCTATTTGGACTTTATACTGTGTCAAATAACAAGTTTTTTAATAATGGGATGGCGGCCATCTTGGGATTTGACACCTTTAACAACCGTTTAAAAAAAATTCCAAGATATTTTTTGCACTATGGTTCAAAAACACCCAACAAAGAATCAAGTGGAATTTTGCTTTTCACAAAAAACAAAACCACGAAATTACATAGTACCCTACACTATACGGTGAATATCACTTTGGCCAGTCAATGTTGTTTTATGCCATGGATAAACACAAATCAAGTTACCCAAGACCACTGTTTCTGTTGTTTATTATTACCCCCCTTTTTGATCATGATCATGATCATTGCTTATTGATTTGTGTTGAATGGTACTTGAATGTAATTGATTATTTGCATAACAACAAAGGCATTTCCTTGATGTTCACACTCACAATCTGAACAGGGGGCGTTGCATGATTACATATGAGGTGGAAGGTACAGGAATAAATTTCTTCTTCAAGTCTGTGGAACCAACTAAGTATGTATCTAGGAGGTATTTGTGAAAACTCATTTTTTACCTTCTCTGTCAACTAGGCTATTCAAGTGCCCTAATCATGTTACATACCAATTGTTGGGTATTATACTTTATTGTGTGGCTATATCAGGATATTACAGTTGTTCCCAAAGCATTGTCTTGTGGAGATTCTAGGAAGCACAAAATCTTTGGAAACCTGTCACAGTTTAGGCTAGCATTTGTGGATATTATTCATATAATGCTATGTATGTCTTATGCTTTATTCCACAATATATGTGGGCTACATCAGGATATTACAGTGTTGCTACCAATTAAGCATTGTCTTGTGGAGAATCTTGGCCAGGAAAATTCTTTTGAACCTGTCAATTTTTTAGGTTAGTATTGTGGATATTAAATTATAGTCATATATGCCTACAATCATATGTCCTTGCTTTATTCCATATTGTGGGCTATATCCGGATATTAATGTTCCCAAAGTGTATGTCTGTGGAGAATTTTGCCAAAGCAAAATTTTGGAACCAGCTGCCATTTTTTAGGCATTTGTCCTTTAAGGCATTGCAAGTGTTGATGAGTCACTCCAAATTCAAAATGGTCATTTTGTCTTTGAGCAAAACGGTTAAATCAATCAAATCAAATTTATTTCATCTCA
>JAMKCH010038648.1:0-14629 GCA_023653785.1 Ophioderma brevispina | reverse complement strand
CAGGTGTGTTTTCGGTCTATGGTGTTTTGGACTATCCAAACACAACACACACTTTTGTCAAGGTACTTCCAAAGCAGCTCTTTTTCATTACAGAGCCCTCTCGCAATGCTCCCACAATTACGGTTCTGCTTTATCTAGAAGTAAGTAATCTTGCAATTTTGCAGCCATCTGTCACATAAATATTATACAATTTCATTTGAATGGGATATTTAACCGATCACGGGTGGGGGTGGTGGGTGGGTGCCTAGAATTAGGTCAGGTAACGTCATAACTTTAAGCATGTCAGCAAAACTGTCAATTTCCATAGCACACAGTGTAGAATAGGGGAAAATTATTTTTTCACCAAGAAGGAAAAAATTACGAATGTCCGATTTTCACCATGGTCTTAGTCCGGGCACGTGTAAGGGCTGTTGAATAATACCAAATAAATAGGAACCCATTCAATGTACGAGAAGTTAGAGCATTGGCTCGGAATCTATTTAAAACCCTGTGTGATCAGCACTCTGTTTAATCAAAGGCATCTACTGATAATGCACCCTAATACACGATTCCTATGCCACACCAAATATAGGGACGGTACCTAAATTCAATGGTGAGTTGCATGTGTCTGTGTGCTGTGTAGTCTAATAGTGAACAGGTGAGTAACACAGGGAGTAAGCATAGATCTGACACAGAGAATCGAAAAGGTACATACCACCCATTATATTTTTTTTTTCTAATGCGGTACCACATCAGTCCACACAATTGTTGATGTAAAAATGGTTCATACCGGGTACATAAAGTAAGGGGTCAGGTGGTATGTGTGGTGTGGGTGTGGTGTCTGGTGTCAGGACTTTTTTATGTTCATGCTTTGATGGATTTAAATATTTATTTAATTCCTGTAATATTGGTAATTGTAAATTCTTAATTCTGTTTTGTGTGTTTTTATTGATTGAGGTTACCCTCTTTAAAGAAGTCTGAAATACAAAAATCAATAAAATAAAAAAATTTGAATGTTTCAGTTGATACCATGTGCTTTGGATGAAATGCACTGACTGAGAAAGGGATGGTTTAAAGGGGGATCGGCCCGATTTAGATTAAGTTTTCATCTTGATAGAAATTGGCCTCACTCCAAAACCGCCCCATCTGTACAGTTTTGCGCTGATATTTTCAATCCGTTTGATGCGAAACTACAACGTGATTTTGTTGTAAGCCCATAGAGTACTTTGTTGAAATTATATTGGTCGACCAAATGGAGCACATTTTTTCGCCATAACTTCCAACCAAACATCCTTTGGCTCTACAATTTCACAGGTAAATGAGGAAAATATAGCTTTCTCTTCTGATACCGAAATGTTGACCACTTCCGGTAAAAATCGGAGCTTCTGGGGACGACGCTATTAGGGATCGGGCCCGGACCTTTATATAAGCATAATATACATCATGGTGTCTAAAATTATGTTTACTGTTACTTCTCAATCGAAGTTCTACTTCAGAAGTTTCGCGGTCTTTAAAAACAGCAAACCAATGAATGATACTCATTTCTGTCATACTAAATCCTTGTAAAAGACCCTCCATTAAATGCAATGCTGGATATATACTAGCCAGATCTGTGGAATAACATTATAGCTGCGGAGTGAATGAACAGTTGTTAATACTATATTAATAGTCATTCACTTGTCCTAAGGATTTTCACACACACCATGGTATCTAAGGGGGGTTTCCATTGAACCCCTTCAGAAAGAAAAGTAATTTTTTTATTACACATTAGATTGCAAATTGAATTCGGGGAAAATCTCGTTTTCCAACATTTTTGAAATGGAACCATATATGGCTTAAATTGACCAAACTTCTACCCACAAAATCTTGGCAACACTTTTAGATAATTTCTTCTCTAATGCACCAACTTAACCTATATTTAACACAAAATTTACCTTTTTGACAAGCTTTAACTTTCACAAACATTTCCACTTTTTCAAAGTCCCACACAATTCCATACAATAAAAAAATCCTGCGCACGGCCCTGCTTTTCAACAAGATTGGAAGCAAATTTTAGACAGCCTTTTCCTTTCCCCATATCTATATTTCCTGCACCCTCACAAATACAAGAGAAATGAGGGAATTTGCAATGCCCCTTAGCCAAAAATCTGCCTTTGGATGTGCCATAACTCTGTACCCAAATTTCAGAGATTTATCATAAAATGCACGATGGACAGCAACCCAGTAACTCAACCCTAATTTTAAACCAGAGAAATATCAGTAAGCTTTCCACAATGCTGGCTTCCACTGGAGAATTTTTGTTTGTACAGGGTATTCATGTGAAATCGTTAGAGATGAAACCATTCTTAAATGCAAGTTTTGTGACCAGTACTGTTAATTTAGCCAGTTTTCATCTCTCAACGATTCACATCAGTACTGTACAAACTGCCATTGGAAGCAATGCATTGTTGGGAAAATACTGATATCGTCTCTTATTTCTAACCTAACCCTTGTTGGGTGAAACCACCTCTATGGCTATTCAGCCAATTGTCGGTTGAAGCTGGATTGGCTTTGCCTGAATATGGCTGTCAGTGTTCAGTCACTCTTTGTTGGGCAATAGCCACTTCCTTCCATGTACTTAATTAGCATGTTTTTTACTTCACACCAATCATCATGATGCCATACTACAATTCATAAGCACTTATGGTCTTTGAATGCATTGGATTCTACACTCTTCAGAGGGTTATTTGTGAAAGACCCAGAAACACTGAAAGAAAGCACTATATTAATGGTTGAGAACATTAATAGGTATTGAATGACTTACATTTCTTCACATTAGGCAAAAAGAAAAAAAAAATTCAGGATCCAGTGAGCACATCCATTTTGAATTTTGAACTTTTTAATCACATTTGACCAAAATATCTCAGAAATATAAATTTCCATTTTTTTAAATAATTAACTACTAATTTTGCAGAAAAACATGGTTTGCAACTGATTTGACTTTCGATTTGGTGTGATTGGAGGCATTTGGGTGGAAATCCTTATCTTATGTTTACAAAAAAATGCATTTCACATTTTGGTCTTTAGATTATCTACTGGAAACAAATGAAATTTTAATTTTGGCCTTTATGGTGCATATTTTGTAGATGTTTCATGTTATTGATTCACCACCTTAGAAAAACAGTGTTAAAACTACCTGAACAGTAGTACTAAATGTAGAAAAGTTTTAAATCCAATTTTGTCTCCGTGAACAAGGGTGGTCGGATTCACCTCACACTCGCAGCAACTGCCCTTACTCCCTCCTTCCTTGTCTCATATCACATGACTAAGAACCAATGAAATTGTGCAAACTATCTCAAATGTTTAAAATATTCAATTTATACACTTACGAAGAGCTGCCAACAGTATCGAAGGCTCCAGATTCAATGGTGGAAATCTCATTGCTATCACATGATCTAAACCAGCAAGGCTGCAAGACAATGCAGTTAAGATAAATAGGATTGAAAGAAGCGATTAACGCCTCTCAATTGAAACCCAAACTTTTGATGCAACAATAAAAGAGTTCATAAAACCTGAAATTTGGGTATTACAAGTAACCAAGGAACCATTTTGATGTCGGCGCATTCTAACACTGAGAACAAAAGGTTTCAAGTGTCGAACCTTTTACTTTTAAAGTGGTACATTACATCCCTTTTGTAAGACGTGTATTGATTGATTTGTGGAACCAAAGTTCAAATGAAGTATGGTGATGCGATCTGGAAAAAATCAATGCGGTCCTCAGACCTGCCTAGTGGTCGCCTGCGTCGTCGGTTTGTGAATAATAGGCCTCATATTACCTTTGGATCTTGATATGTTGACCCTTTGACCTCATAACCACGAGGTTTTGCAGTATATCATAAATCCCAAGTTTGGTTCCAATTGACCTTTTTCATTGAGGTCAATTTTGCATTTTTCAGGCCTATTTTCAAACTTGACCTTGCATGACCTGTGAACCGTGGCATGTGTCTTCATATGCCTTAGGCAGGCGACACAACAAAGTTGGATGTCGCACTCTTCCATTTCGAGCAACGCCTGCTTAGCTGTTTAGAGGTTTTTTTTCTTTGAGCTGCCAGTGAGCAGAAATGGAATGTGCACATTAAACAGGCTGCTAAATTCATTTGGATTGCAATTCATTGGTGTCCATTGGTATTCAGGTCAGGTGCGGCTCAAACAAAGGACACAAATTCATGGCCAGGCAGTCTCAAAACCAAGTGCGACATACCTACGGGGTTTCGAGATCGCATCATAACATATTATTTTCATGCCATGACTTTACATAATTATACTGCAACTCGATCATATGCTAAACATTACAAACATTCATACTGAAAAAAACATACCCCTGAACTCACCCTAGTTTGACTAATACTATACTTAAATGTTTGCTGCATCAATATATACTTGAAGCATTGGAAGGAACCGACTGCATGCGGTTATTCGAGTCCCTGTTTACAGCATACAGCTATACTCTTGCTGTGATCATCTACTACTTGCAAATTAACACTCTACCAATCAATAGGTGGGGGCGATAATTTCAAAGGTTGTGTGAAAATAAAAAAAATACTGCAAGTTACAATTTGTGAGATTCCCCTGGCATTCACACACTCAACGGTTCATAAGTCACACAGGGGTCTGGGAGGTCAAAGTGCCTAACCTAGGTCGTCTTGGGCCAGTTGGCTTCTTTTGACCAGTATGAAGTAATTCAGTCATATGTACGAGGCATGAAATTTTGGTTTGAAAGGTCTGTATGCGGTAAAGAGACATTTTAAAGCATTCAAGGGTATCCAGAGTAAAACACTGAAAATGCTTTTTCAACAATTGACCTTTGCCCTACAGATTGGTATCTCACAACAGTCTCTGGTGTTACCTACTAAACTCCTTTGGTGGCATGAATGAATGATCAAAATATGACCAAGGACCTGTGTAATAGAGCAGATTTTGTTTGTAGAGACGGACACAATTCAACAATCACTTCCTGCTGCAACTCAACTGGTCAATTCCATGTTAACTTTATGTCCGTACTTCCGATGCAGTATCTTGGACAGAGACTGCAATTCGGCATGCACTCACCAACACCCAGATGCAGTGTGAAATATGACACAACTTCAGTGTTACTGTGCGCAGATGCTGTGGTAGATACAGAGTAGCTAAAGCATCTAGCTATACTGGAAATAAGAAACCGGCCTTGTAACTTTTTTGGGGGGGGGGGGGGGGGGGGGGTTTTGGTGTAACAATTCACATTCATGTAAGGTAGTCAAGCATCATTAAGTTGATCTTGTGTACTATAATTACCCTGTTGTATGATTTCTGACCCTCTATTTTCCTATGATTTTGTATCAAATATATAGCAGGCTAAACCCACACCAATTTATGCATGTGTTCAAATATTATTAGGCGGCTAAATAAACCCAACCCAATTTCTTCTATCTACTTTTTCCTCTTGAAATAAACAACGAGAAAAAATCTGTTATTTTTCACTATTCTAAAACCATTAACCTGATCTGAACCATGTGTACTTGGACTTTGCTAGAACCTTGTTTCAACTTTTAGACATAGGGCAGTGTTTAAGTTTTAAATTGCTCTTTTAATAGCTACTGCTTCAGGGTTGTCTTTCAGCAGGTGTGGGGAGGTCTGCTATGCTCAACCACCAATAGGTAAGAGGGACCTATATAGATATTAGCGATGTTCACATGGTCACAAAACTCCAAAGGTTTGAAACTCCAGAGGTGAAAATTAAATCAAATTATTTTATTTCACTCCAAGTTGGGACCACACGATGGCCGAAACTCTGAAATCATCCCCGCCCCCGCTTTACATATCAGAGTGTAGACCGGAAGTCAGCATATACCAGAAGCCGTGCACTTTCGCGTGTGATTCAAACACAGGAATTTGCCAACAAAGATGACCTTGCAAGGTCACCTCTGCTCACTATCCACCGAAGCTGTCCACACGGCACGACACTCCAAAACACTCCAGAGTGTTATCGGAGTTGGAGTTTCACCCCCTAGTTTTTAGGGCGATAAAACCCCGCTAGACCCTCGATAAATCTCCGGAGTTTAAACCTCCGAATGCATCCACACAGCCAAAAACCCCGATTGACACTCCAGAGTTTTGAAACTCAGGAGTTTCAGCCTCCGTGTGGACACGACTAATCCTCCATAATAATTTGCTCTGAAGTAGTTGGAATTCCTACTGATGAGGAAAGCTTGGCAGTTCAATGGTGAACCCACCCAAATCTCATCTAATACACAGCTGTTTGGAAGTCTCTTTTATTATGACAAAACCAGAATAAAACCCAATAATATCATGGCAACACAATTTTGACACCTGATTTGAATTATTTGTTTCTCTGGCTACATTCTGCACAAATATTACAAAATTTCATTGCAAGCAAGCATGTTAGTTAGTTAACCCAAAGTTTTAAATCCGGTTTTGTCCCTGTAAACGAGGGTGGCCGGATACACCTCACCCTCAGCAATACTGCTGTATGAGGATTTATTGGAGCAAAAGATAATTGACCGGATGCCCTTCATGACTTTTCTTAATTTTAAACAGATCTTTATGGAGATTGGGTGATAACGGCACTATAACATGCAAACCTTTCAAGGCCTATTCATCAAGATGCTCACCAAGGATTTTTATTATTTTTACAGGAATGATAGCTTCTGCATACCGTTTTATATCAATTGTCAAAATTGTGTTGCCACTGCTTGAAATTCTTAAAATAGACGATTTGGATTGGTCAAACAGCTGTTAATGTAAGTAATAAGCTCTAGTACTCTATACCCCGTCCAGTGTAAGGTGGAACAAGACCCCATTCTTTTGCCGCTTATATTCTACACAATTTGTTAGAGGAAAAGCTCAAGTTGTTACAAAATACATTATAGCTACTATAGTATATTTACCCTAGAATTGCATTATGACCCATGACATCTTCTGTGTTACCTCAATGTACTTTATCAAAGGTCATGTTTCATCTTATACTGAACACAGTATAGTATTTTTATTCCGCTTCAGTTTTTACTCAGACGGTGTATTGAGTTAATCCCACAATGCACCAGTTTTGGTAAATTTCACCTCAATAGGGTCATGCGATTCTACCAAAATCCTATTCTTAAAACATAAAAACCCCTGACTTTTACACTCATTTTAGCCCACAAAACATTAGTACTTACGGAATTTTTAGCATGATCATGAAATGTTTTGTGGTCCTCCAACTTCCTGAACACTTTTTATATCCCTAAATACTGGCATATGTTTTGTAGAGTAAAGTATAGGCACACTGCAATGCATTATGGGATTGGTTCAAAACACCCTTGTTTTTTACCCATACTTACAGATAGGTAACAGTCAAGTTGTGGAAGTCACCACCAAGTGGCAAAGCAGTCAACTCATTATTTGACAATTGCAGACTGGACATTGAAGTCAAATGCGCAAGGGCTCCATTCTCGATGTATGCAATCTCGTTGTTACCAAGATACAGACTGCCAGTGAGAGGGCAGTCCTCTAAACTCGTAGCTAGAATACGTCCTATTTTGTTAGACTGAAGATCCCTTAATAATAAGAAACAAACAATTAAATGAGTAAATAAAGACTATTTAAAAAACTTGGAGAATATAACCTTCTTGGATTAGATAATCTTAACGGAATGGCATTGAACTGAAGACATGAAGATACAAAAAAGATCAATGTTTGTAGCACATGTGGGTGTTCACTAGAATCAGCATAGAACATGGGAAACACTGAACAATTGACTTTTGTGATCAGTTGCTGTTTTTTGAAGACTAAAACAGGGGGTTTCTGAATACTAGACACGAATGTGCAATGATGCCTTAATTATGATGTAAAAGCTTTCCAAAGGAAGAATTAAATGAGCTGCTGCTTCCACAAAATCCGTTTTTCTGAGGCATTTACGGCAGTGGTTTTCACTGGCCACTTAATGCTGAATGAAATACGCCACGGCCATCTTAAAGTGATAAGAACTTGTCAACCCTTGGTTTGTTTCCCCACAGAAATTGAGCGGTTTCCATCATGAAATGTAAGCAGGACTGAAAAGGGTAAATTCTACATGGATAATATAATCTCTTACTTAAAAGTATTTAGCGAATGAGTGTGTAAAAAGCCTTATTATTAATTATAATATAATGGGACAATCAACCTTTACCAGGTGTGTATGCAACCCATTAATTATGACAATCATAAGATAGCACGAAAAAAAAAAAAAAAACAAACGTGTGCCCCTGAGCCTAAATTTGAAAATTCATTACTCCAATGACTTTACAATGTCTTGTAAGGACTCCAGCCCATCAACTGCAGTGTCGGGTATGTAGCAATTCATTGTTGGACAGAGGAAAGCATCGAGAGAGAACTCAAATACGAGAATGGGTTCTCATGGAGAAAATGAAAAGAATTGTGCTCAAATATCTGTTAAAAAAAATAGATTAAATAATTTTTAAAAACAGCGTTCATGAGCGCACGCGCCGTCTGCTGTCACGGTTTGTGGAATGTGGACAAAGGTCACATTGTGGACAACACTACCTAAGGACCCTTGTATCTAAGTGTTGTGAAAATTGATCGACAAATCGACTGCGCATACACAAGCAATTTCATAACTTCAAACACTCTAGATGAACTTTGACCCTACTCTTGAAAGGGGTAACTTGTGGGGCACTACCCAGGAACTATTACATCAAATGGCCAGGAAACAGTGGGCAATTATGTTTCAGCCTGAGGTTAACAATGTTAACCACAGACAGATGCATGGATACAGACACAGACAGACACACGTACCAAGCGATCCTTATGTGCCTCTAAGATGACACAAGAGGGAAACAGAAAGCAGAGCAGCCACCAAGTCATAACTATGCCTTTAATTTTGTAAAGTTAAGTTGAGATGATCACATCAAAATGTATGCCTTACCATAATATCCTCAGATTGGGGGACTAACATTGGAAGGCAAATGGGGATGTGCCAAACATAATGAACCTATTTTCAGCAGCCAATGTTCAGGTCCACAAGCTCATGTTTTAAACCCATTCTGCTACATGCCTGTAATGTAAGAAATCTCGCTTGTCAAATTTTTACTACCACTACCTCAAAATTGGATTTGAAATAAGCCCTTACAGCCTTTCATCCTGAAAAGAAACTAATACAAATTTGGCTCATGTGGCTCCTAAGAGTCCAAATTAATGTAAGGACAGCAGAGAAATGTTATCCAGACATCCAGTGGGCACCTGGCGGGCATATCAAATAGAATGGTGGCCCTTCTTGGTAGGGTAGTTACTCTAAAGAATAATACTGTTAAACTATTATTTTACTAAGACCAACCATGGGAAGTAACAAATTGAACTAACAAACTCAATTTCCCAGTGGATGTTTTTAGCTGTATCCCTTAGAGGATACACTAATACTATATGGATCTAGAGTAATAAGGTTCATTTTTATTCTAAATCTGTGCCATATTTTTCTAGAATCAAGATTAAAAAAAAGAAAAAAACTAAAAAATCAATAAAACTTCAATTAAAGACACTATCAGTGATTCACTCGAAGAGTCAAAATATTTGACATTTTGCAAATTATCTTAAAGGTGATAGAGGGTCCTTTCCATGGTCACACCGACCCCTATTTTACCAGCTGCGAATCGTTTAGCGTGAATCCTTACGCACTTCGCTATAGTGCGTCGAATGTGTTCTTGCGATGCCGTCTAACGCTAGCGCCTGGTTTCGCGATGAAGTTTTTTGCAATTCGTTCCTGCATTTTTGCATTTCTTGTTTTGGATTATTTTTTGGTGCTTTTTTTTGTGTTTTTCGGGTAATTCCACAAAATTCCGCTTTAATAAAATTATTCCCACGAGTATATTTTTAACCCCCCTTAAAAACCCCACATTTCGGAGAACCAGGAAGCTCGGAGGAAAGTGCAAGCGCATTTTCAATTTAGGGTCGTTGAATTTTTTAGTTCAAGAGCTCACTTTAACATTAAAAAAAATCTCTTCACTAAAAACCTTGCGGGCTGTGATAGCGAACCTTCGGAATATGAACCTTCAGAAACTCTCGAGAGGACCCACGCAATGAACATTATGAATTATAGAACTTTGCAAGCCGTGATTGCAACGATTTCACTATTATGAGAAAACATTTTTCAATTTCCACACTTTTAGAAAACCCAATTAAACCGAGATAACAAATTGTCACATCATACTAATTTTCTCGTTTGTTGGTGGTGGTGACAATCAAATTGTTTGGGCCACCTTTAACCTATCCCCTAACCCTAAAACTAACCCTAACCCATAAACTTAAAATGTGATCTTATCATAAATTGTCTGCTTCAATCATTGTGCATTAAAAAAGTTTGTAATTGCGAAATTCGGACAAAGACAACGCGGCCCGGTATGCAGTTTTCGGAATAGCGAACCAATTTTTATCTTGGAAAAGCGAGCCTTTCTTTAAACGCGGAATATCGAACATATTCGCAGAAGCGGATCCTTTTACATACACATCGAAATAGAAACCCGTTCCATTATCAGAATAGTGAACCATTTTACTATATAGAATTTGGAAAATCTTTCTAATCTTTTTGGAAGGGTAATTTTGTTATATTCTGACGTTTATATATATTGCCGACTATAACTTCCCTTTTTACAGGAAGAAATCATTATCAAACTCGATACTGTAAATTCTGTCATAATCACTGTTTGGTGGGTTTATGATGCGTGTACACCTGGCGGCTAGTTTTGGTGCGTAGGTACGCTAAGAGTGCCCTGCGCCCACAACAGTGTTGTTACCCAAGACGCACGAAATGAAAGGTGTATTTTTTTGCAACTTTTCACGTTTAGAAAAATTAAGTCGGTGACCCCCTCTTTTTATTGGGGGATGCCCTAAAGATCTGCATAATGTACCCTTAACATAATTTCAAAAATAAAAAATCTGCCGTCAAAAGTTTATTTTTTATGAGGAAAATGGCGTCTTTTTCTAATTTTCCATATAGCTCCCTTTTTGGGGTTTTACAAATTTTCCCGAAAAATGCGATTTTTGAAAACGTCATAGTCCTCAAAAACAAGTCGGTGGACCCCCATTTTTTATTTCAGATTTTTCATTTACACCGATGAAAATACCATCTATCTTGAAAATAAAGAAAATCTGGCCAGTAGCTTTATGATCCTCTATCACCCTTAAAAGGAAATGTTATCTGTAGAATTTCCCCATGTGTAATTTTTTGTAACGAAATATTGACAGAAAGGAAGAAATGTCAGTATTCAAAGATATGCATCCCCATTCATTACGTGTTTGTAGTAAAAGTCCCGTACGGACAGTAATGACTTATTATCCTTATTTATCCTTATTAGTAATGACCTTTTATAATTATCCTTAGTAGGTTGCTTTTGGTCCTTACCACTTGTAGTGTACTAGTAAAAATACCATATTTCCTTGTTACAGATTGTAAAAGATTTGTTTTTTGATGATTTTTTTTATTTTCTGATTTGCAAATCACTGATAGTGCCTTTAAGCTTCTAACCAGGTCCCTCTAATTGGTTAATTATATCTAGAACGCCATGAAAGCCATCAATTGGCCGGCAGTATCGGGGGTTATAATGACGACTCTGTTTAGATATTCACTTACATGGTGGTTATATCTTCTGGGAAAGCTCCGTCTTCTAGGACACTATTCTATTTGATGTAAGGTCAAGACCGCAGTGTTGCCACGTTAGAAAACTGGACCCGCTCAGTCAGAAATGTCAGCTAAGTGTTTAGACAAAGATTTTCCTGCAAATAATTTGTTAAAATGATATTTTAAGAGACTGATTTTTTACTTCTGAAATGTTTTATTTTTGAATCTTTTCACTTTATTGAAAGTTATGAGTAGATGATCTCTTCTGCCAAGAAATCTCTTGTGAAGGCCCGGGTGTCAACAAATCTCAGAAAACGGGCACACTTGATCACACCCGAGGAGTTTTACACCAATCCCTTAATGCATTACAACATACCTATATTGTACTGTACAAAACACAATCTCCGGTCTTAGGGATAAGAAGTGTTCAGAAGTTTAAGAACCATACTTTCATGATAATACTAAAACTTAAAGGGCATTTCATGATCCACGCCTCGTTCCCCCGATTTACCCAGGAAATGAGATTCTTATAGCTCCTGAAACCATTGGCCTAACAGTATGTGTGCCTACTTTCTACAAGCAAATTCGATCTTACTCTGGAAGAAATGGTGTCCTTTTGTATTTTCTGTCCCTAACAGACAGAATGACCACACAGTGGCCTATGGGCAGCGTGTACAAAGTAATTTCCTCAGAACATCAAAATGCAACATCATATTCGGCCTGAATTTTGGAAAATAATCTTTCTTGGTGGATATCTAGTGAATCATAAACAAAAATAAATGTGCTAGGATCACAAAAATGCACCTTTAACAAAGTACGCCATTCTCTGTGGCTAAATGATGTCTTAAGAAAGTTTTGTGGATCACATGACCCTTTATTCATGTTACATTCCCAGAAACTATGCATTGTGGGATGGACCCTCCTACACACCTCGGATCATACCACTGACATGTACAATGACTAATTTCAATTTTTCTGATTCAAAAGTCAATTGTGCCACTTCTTATGTTAAAAAATACTCCTTTTCTTGAAACACGTACTGTGTTACCTTTGGCAAGTAATTTTTTTTAATGGAGCAGCCTAAGTTGTGGACACCCCTCTAAATTCTGAGACACCCTCTGGGCCAATCCCTAAATTTCTTGTGCAGGCCCCCCACTTTCCAATTGCTTTCCCCAAAAAACAACACAGAAGTAGTACAATATATTGTAAAAACTGTATATAGGTATGTTTTTCACGCTACATTTTTCCTATTTTTAGAATGGGAGGGCCTTATATGCATGATTCTGCAGAATCTATGACTAAGCGAACTCATTTCATGCCCGCGAGGATCATAAATGATACAACCCGAAAAGTAACTTGGTAATATTATATAGAAGCTCAGAGAAACTGCGAGCACAGACTACATAAAATACGAAAAATCACGGTCTCGAACCCAGCCTCTCGCTTTCTAGGCGTGAGAATTTACCACTGGCCACAGAGGACTGTGTTAATGTGGATACCAGTGAATGATCGCTAATGTATTGCAGTCTTTATTTAGATTTCACGCGACCATATTTTTTCTGTCATTTGTTTGTTTAGGCCAGGTTGAAAATTTACTAAAGAAACAAACTACATTGAATTGGAAACTAAATTGAAATTTGCACGGTGACGATATTTCTATCCATCATTGTCAATAGCACTACTACTACATATACAAAAAGGTTAAGGTCCATGGACGTCGCTAATAGCCCGTCCCCAGAGTGCCCTCAGATTTTACGGAATGGTCACATTTGATATCTGAAGAAAGCTACTATTTTTCTCATTTACCTATGAAATCTTAGAGCCCAAGGATGTTTGGTGTGAATTATGAGCAAAAATTGGCCCCATTTTGGTCGACCATATTAAATTTTACATAGTACTCTTTGGACTTACAAAATCACGTTTAGCTCTCGCGTCGAAACGGATTGAAATATCGGCGCGAAACTTCGCAGATGGGGTTTAAGGAGTGAAGGCCAATCTATTTAGATTAAACTTCATTCCTTAAATCAGGCCATCCCCCTTTAATATCAGGCATTAATGTGCAAACATGCAAACTCCAAAAGGCATATTTTCAATATGATAATAAATGATAGAGTAACCATTGTATACAAAACATGTTTGAATGTTACTCTGTTGAATGAACAACTATCTATATCATGTGATTCGATCATTGTTACTCTGTTCAAATTTTGCAATTTTATCATAGATACCGATGTGGTATGTAATCCGCCACAGACATACACGTGTAACCTGTGGCCAATTAAAACAGATTGAACTGCATGGTCACACTATTAACACTTCCTTCTTGAGTGCAATAAAAGCAGATTAAATGGATGTCTACTCTCTATAGACAAGCAAACCAGCATATACGTCCATCTTCAACTCTCCAGGGTGACTTCACTGAAGACACTCAAGCACTGTGTGTTTTCAGATCACCAATGGCACAGCACAAGGAATTCCCTGGGAGTATTACAAGCAGCCGGGGGCAGCATAGAAGCCGAGTATCAAAGGCTACAGCACAAGGTGGGAGAAATGTGATGAGTGGGTGTTGTCCATGACTGGCGCAGGAGCTTTAGTCCATCCAAGATACATTTTTCACCTTCTTAATTGTCGGATAATTTAGCCCAATTCAGGGCGACTCCCTTATTGGGTCAGCACTTTCGGTCTTGCAGACAGCAAGTGGTGAAATCAATGGCGTTTCCCACCTCTACCTCTTATATTTTCTGAGGTGCAGTCTTCACCAGCTGGAGTCCTTGAAGAATTCCTCTAAAGATTGCCCCACTGTTTACTTTTATTCAATATTATCAGAAAAAACAAAAGATTCACAGAATACTTGGAGGGCTGACAATAATAGAAGTTCAAGGTGTAACAAGGACTGGGGGGTTTTTTTGTTTTTGATTTCATTTGTTTTTTTTTTTTTTTGGTTTTTTTTTTTTTTTTTTTTTTTTTGGGGGGGGGGGGGGGGTTTTTTATTTAATACATAAATAGTACATCTGTATGCTGCTGGGT
>JAMKCH010038647.1:0-33464 GCA_023653785.1 Ophioderma brevispina | reverse complement strand
CAACAAGATTTTGAAAATGCCTGACCTAACGCAACAAGTATAGTACCATGTTCGAGTAAACCCACCATTTTGAAAGAATCTGAGAATAGTGGTAATTCCGTATTTAATCCCACAGAAGTTCTTGCGGAAATCAATATATTATGTGCAATTTTTTGTTATATAATTACTGTTTTGGTAGTTTCTGGTTGATTTTCTTTACAAAATTGGGTCTTTGCTTCAGTAACATTACAGTTTGATGATCACAACCTCATTTGGCACTATGGAAAGATCTGAATAAAGTTTAGCTCTGAAAAAGGCTGATATTTTGATGCTGTTGTGTTTTATATTAGGATGGAGATGCATTATAATCCCACCCCAAATTATGTTAAAAAACAGGTGGGGCGATACTAGGGGTCAAATAGGAATATACTGTGCAGGGGCACACTGAAAATGAGTTAGTGACATTAAAATTGAACATCATCACCCTCTTAAGCTGAAAAGTTTCTCATAGTAATCACAAAATATACTGAAATTGCAAATGCTCTCCATCATTTGCATTAATCGTCTGTTTACTGTAGTCTATTTTTACACTCGTGTAGGAGGGACCATAATGATGTTGCAGTGAAGTACTCTCCTTGGAATAGTTCTTGATAAGGATTTTTGGGAAAGATTCACGGTATGCATCGTTTATAGAGGTCATACGTTTTTTCCCCAGGGCAGTTATCAATCCTATGGAGGAACCCCTCCCTAGTTATGTTTCATACTAGGGGGTGGGCCATACTCGCCACGCTTGGCCTGCGGGTTGGGGAGGAGGAATTGAGGTTGTAAGCGGCCTAGTCCAAGGGCACAACACGTTGGCCGTAGTGGGCTCGAACCAACGATTTTGGCACGCGGGGCGAGCACCAATCCCAACTAGACCACCGTGCCCACATGCCTTATTCCTTACACTCTATGGTAGTACCGCAGGTTGCAGTGGGAGGGGGGGAGTTCCTATCTATTTCATTGACCAGAAACAAAACTAGGAATATCTGGTCCATACAAGATTTTTACACATCTTTTGCCACCAGGAAGAATGCCCTGACAGTCGATGAAACGAAGGAAGGAAAACAAGGAGCAGAAGGAAAAGAAGGGAGAAAAGAAGGAAAACAATAAAGAAAAGGATCAGAGGAAAAAGAAGAAAGAGTAAGAAGAAATGGAGATAATGAAGAACAACAGAAGAGGAAGGAACACCAATTAGAAAGCAAAAAAGAATTACATGTTAGTTAGTTAAACCCAAAGTTTTAACATTAATGTTTGGTCCCCGTCAACAGGGCGTGGCCCGGATACACTCACTCACTCAGCAATACTGTTTGTGTGAGGATTTATTGGGAGCAAAAGATAATTGACCGGATTGCACTTCCTGACGCCAATTATATAAATCATAAATCTATACTATAAAACAATTTAAAAGATAGTGATCATCAGAAATACTGGACTTAAGTATGGGACACTGGGGAGGAAAGAAGGAAGACACGATCAGGCTTTGTAAATAAGGCTGCGCACAAGTTAAGTCATCTTGTCATCATGTCATTCCAAATTTCAGATATTGGAAGGGTACCTCTTGATTAATTACTAAGACTATCTCATTTCATGCACTTGCAACTCTCACATCTATATATGAATACCGGTGGTCTGTCTGTTGTGTGTCTGACCGTGTCTTATTTTCGGAGACCGAGGGTCGCACGTCTTGTGAAAACTTGGTGGGTGGGTGCCCCTTGACCGAACAGAAGACCGAGTTGTATTGGTTAAGTGGATCCCAAAGGTCATCGGGGGTCATTCGAGGTCAAAAAGAGGTCAAATGGACCGCGCCTATTTGATCGGCGACCGAGGGTGCACGTTCATGAAACTTGGTGGGTGGGGGGCCCTTGAACCGAACGAAGACAGAGTTTGTATGGTTAGTGATCAAAGGTCATCGGGGGTATTCGAGGGTCAATTGAGGTCAAATGGGGGTAAACGTTGGTGTTTGGACATGAAACTTGGAGGGTAGGGGTCGATTTCTGATGCCGAAAATTTTGAAGGTCCGACAAAGGTCATTAGGGGTAATTCAAGGTCAAATGAGTTAAACGTTGGTTTCTCGGGGACCGAGGGTTGCACGTTCCTGAACTTGGTGGGTGGGTGCCCTGACAGACGAAGGCCTAGGTTGTATTGGTTAGTGGATCAAAAGGTCCATCACGAGTCATTCAAGTCAATGAGGTCGGAATGGGGTAAACGTTGGTGATGCGACAGGAACCTCCTGGAGGGAGTGGGGTCGATTTCTATGCCGAAAATTGTGAAGGACATTGACAAGGTTCCTGAGGGGTAGTCAAGGTAAATGAGGTCAAATGGGGTAAACCTTGGTGTATCCAGACGAACTTGGTGGGCGGGGTAGTTTGTTGATGCCGTATATAATTTGCAGCCCAAGGTAACGACAAGGTCATCAGGGGTCACTCAAGTCAAGTGGGGTTAACCGTTGTGTATGGACATGAAACTTGGAGGGTGGGGTCGATGTTGATGCCGACAATTTTAAATGTCACCACAAGATCATTAGAGGTCATCCAGGTCAAAGGCACGCCAAACGAGGGTCAGTCATGCAAGGTGTGATCGCGAAGCCCAGGTGATCGCGAAACCGCGGAAAACGCCTAGTATGTAATAAAGTTAACACATCATTTTTGAAGCGTTCAGAAGTTTCATTTTTTTACACCCCATTGCACCCCCTGATGCAAGTACATTCTGTTAATACATGGCAATGGCCGCCATAGTTGGAATTATGTCACCCCCGGCTGAAAATCGTTTAAAAAAATAAAAGAAAATTTGCACAGGGTCAAATAGCTGTAACAGGCAAATTAACTCTGTGGTCGACTTTCTCAACGACGGACCCATCACAGTGCCTCTAAAGAGCCACCCCACGTGGTAGCACATGCATGTTCATGAACCTATGGACAAATGTTGGCAAGTAGCTCTGAATATCACGGGATAAATTTGTTTGCAAAGTATGACCCACATACACGCAGACAACAAATGATTCACTTGCAATGTGAATGCTACAATACAGGTACACAGAGTTGATACTTAAGATGCTTTTGCACTTTTTTTTTAAGAACTTGTTCTTACCAGCAGGAGGTGGTGAATGATTTTCGAAGTTGAGGGGCCACTTTATCAGAGCCATTTTCAATACTTCTTGTTTTCTGGTGCAGTTATGATAGCCTGGAAGTGATGCACATCAATCACTTTTGAAAAAGGGGAGGCAGGCCCCACTCAAAAGTGGAGGCGCCATGGCCGCCTCCGGTTCCACTGCCACTGCTGCCTATCCATAGAAATAGACCGGAGAGGAGAAACCAGACGCCGCCGCCATCTTGGTCAGCTTTGGGCAAAAATTTGGGGGTCTTTGTGTATTCTCGGGAAGGGATTCATAAACATTCGGTAGATGTGCGCAATATTTTCATTATAGCGATCGTTGGCCTACATATAGACACAACCGAAAGGTGACGCGGGTCTTTGCGTCAAACAACTGAAGATCGAACCAGCGCGGACTACACAGAACCCAACTTAGCAATTTGCAGAGTTCAGATTCGGATGGGAGACAACATTAAAGGTGCTTGTTCCAATTTAACATCGTGTTCTTGCACGTGTTGGAAGGAAACACGCGTTTGTTTTCATTGGCATACTTGCTTAAACCAAACACATTTACATCAAATCATGTTCGGGGCATGCTGCATGTGATTTAACAAAATATACGCGATTAGGGAAGATCAAGGCGGCGTTACCATGATACGGCCACCAGAAGCGCAGAAATAAACGCGCCTTCCTTCATTGTTTTCCGCGTTGCATCTGACAAGAACATGAAGACCCCAATGTTTTCCCCATGTGCGACAAAGCCGTTTGTAAGAATACGGCGTCCAGATTCTCCGGTCTATTCTATTTGGCTTATCGACCTTCCCATATTTGGAACATCTTTGGTTCCTGATAACTTTACTCATCAAAAAGGCAATTTACTTCCCAAACCATTTTGCATGTATGGGTAATACGAGCAGCCACAGAGTTGAATATAATATGCGCCTCAACAAACCATTCTGCATTTTCCCTCTTTGGTTGTTAGAGCCGTAACAAAGGAATTTGATACAGCTCTTGTTTCTTGCTCAGTGACTGTTTTAACCAGTTTTTGAAATGTTTCCATGGCTAGGGAGTTCTGATGGCTTGGAAGAGGCAAAGTAGTAATGATGCATGTTGTGACTGCAAGACAGAAAAAAAAAGACTGCAGGTTAAACTGCGAGATTACCCCCGAAAGGTTGGTTCAGAGAGATGGCACACGTGTGTTTTGGTGGGGAAAAGTGCGGAAAAGTGTGAAAGACACTAAGTTATGACCTTTGGCCTACAGCCCTGTCTGTCACAGAGTAAGAAGGAGAAGATAGAGGTCCTATGGTGCAAGTGTCATCTAGATCGGGTCAAGGGTTTGATGGGAAAAAGGACAAACAGACAGACAGACGGACAGATTGCTAAATTCCCCATGCCCTTTTGGGCCGGGGATATGGATAAAAAACAAGGCATTAATAATTAAGCGGTTGGGGGTTGGCACTATGGTGATTTGAGTAAATTTAAAGAGTTACAAGAGTAGCAATGGATATAAACACATTCCTAAGCGAGGCAGGACTTCAATATTCCTAATCACATATATGTTTGTGGGAATCCTATCATGAAAACATTAAAGGTGGTTGTTCCGATTTATGTTTTTTGTAATGATGTCTCTACTTGATATGAGAGCCTGGCAAATGCACATACACCCCATCAATCAAGTACCGTGGGAAACATTCTTGCGGTTTTGATGGTTGTCGCAATAATGCATGTTGCAAAGCCCTCTCATACTGTGTAAAAAGTGGTTAACCACGAAACGGGGTTTTTTGTTTATATTCTTGGGAAAATGAAATGGATCGAGGGCTCCAAATTTCAGGACCACAATGAGGAAAATACGGCCTTCATATGATATCAAATCGATACTATTCCGGGTAATCAGGGGGGGGTCCCAAAGACGATCGGAACACGCCCCTTAACACGCAAGTGCAACAGGTCTTCTGCACTCCATATTTAGGCAATGACATACTATCTTGGGCAAAAAAAATTAAGCGTTAAAACATGGCGCGCGAAAAAAAATGAACTCCTGGTCCACAAGGACCCCCCTTGTGTGCGTAAGTGGTAACTTGGAAAGCTTTTAAAAAACTTTGGCACATCGGATTCTAAAGAGCTTCAAATCACTCTCCTGTGGTTGAAGGGAGAGTGTGATTAAGGTTTGCCCTGACATTAATTACAACAGATATTTGTCTCGGTTTTGATAGGACGGGCTATCAATCACAAAATCCAAAATTTCATCGTGAATAAACACAGCTGTTGACCCCATGACCAAATTGTCTCTATTTATTTGGCCAAGTAAAAAAAACACTTGTTTCTCGTCCCTAACTTTTTGCAAAAAAGGAGGAGGAGGGCAGTTTTTTTTTTTTTTAATTCCGATCCCAGAGTGGCGGATGGGTCCTTTCAAAATGGCAACAAAGCTTCCCAATTTGCAATTTTTTGCAGGACATCCACGGTATGTTGTTGCTTCCAAAAGGCAATTCTAACTTTTAACCTTGAACAAGGTGACTTAATAAATTAAACACACAAATAAAAGTACACAGGAATGTTGCGCTACTGTACAGTCATGTTTTAATGTTTTCTCCCTTCTTTCTTTCCATTCGGCAAATGTATGCACACACACACGAAAACCATCGTCTACTTCTAAGTACCGCTGTACTTGCGAAAAATCTACAGCAATATGTTGGTTTTAGCTCACAAACGATGAATTTTGGTCTTAAAGGAGGCAACCCGTACAACGATAATATTAAACAATATACATATAAAAATAGATTATGACACTAATCGAGTGGTTTCATAGGAAAAACGGAATTATATAACCATAACAATGAATTAAAACCATCTAGTCTGACCAGGATTTTAAAAATCGCGCTAGATGTATACGTGTTATGCGATACGGACCGGCACGTTAGGTCATACCATGCCATAGGAACTACACATTATGAAAGCATTAATGCGTGAAGATTTATGACGATACGTGCCGTCCGTATCGCATAACACAAATACATATCCCATATACAGATTAGCGCGAATTTCAAATAGCGGCATGGTCAGACAAAAGGCTTTAATTCGTTTTATGGTATTATAATTCCGTTTCCCATGATTGTGAAACCATCTCCATATGTGTTCAATAATTGTTTTTATATGCGTATATTATGTAAGTTATTCTTCAAACAGGTTATCCTTAATAGGAAGAAGATAATGGCCTAATTCAACGCAGATTACAGTGATTTGAACGCGATTTCGCGTGGTTATTGTCCCCGTTTCTGAAAGACAACTAATTAAATGGCGCTCTAAACATTCTCAGAAACCAGGAAGTACATTGATAGTAGTTATTTCCAGTCGTTATTTTTAATTTGATCAACATATTTTAGTGGCGTACACGGGGCCTAATTAATAAAATACAATATCGACTGTAAAAATAGAGTATGTTCCAACAGGGAGATTTCAATATTCTAGACTTTTTAATCACAGGCGTCAAGAGACTCTACCTGTGCCTGACGTTACGTATAATATATGCTAATTAATAAATAAAATACCGACTGTGAAAGAAAGTACGTTCCACAAGGGAGATTTCAATATTAATAGACTTTGATCGCAGGCCTCATAGAATCTACCTGTGCTGACGTACGCATAAATAGACGGCATAAGAGACCAAATTTAGCAAACTAAATGGAATTACTTCCCCTTTTCGATGTGAATTTCGAGAAAAAAAACAAATTATAAAAGAAAAAAAAAAAAAAAAAAAACAACTTTTTACAAAAAATGTAAAAAATCGAAATTTTGAAATAAAAAAAACTGATATTTTTTTACTGGCATTAGAGCAATTTTTAAGCAATGGCGACACAATTTGACACGTGATATCTAAAGACATGCAGACCCATTACGACAAAAATCAGAAAAATCCATTGCGGGGAATCTTGCCATATAGGCGTACAAAGGTCATAATTTGTAGTTATAGAACCCTCTATAGCGGATTTCCCATAGAAAGACGTGGTAAACTAGGATTTTGATGAAAATCATGTTTGCCTGCAATGAAATATCAATTTACACAGGATTGAAGTTAGTTGGCATTAAAATACCCAACTTAGTCGTCAAAAGTGTTCGCCGTTGATATTTTTTTGTTTTATTTTTGTTTTGTCATAATAAGTGGGGTGGGACTTTCAAAACAGCTGTGCCCACACCCCATTTTAATGCGAGAAATTGTGTGCTTGCAATAGCCCATAGAGTATTGTTACAAACTATTTTTTCGGTTACCGCACACACCCCCTATTTTTAAGCCTGTCGCTACAGAATGGGGAAGAAATCAGTAAATTTTTTTGCAGGTGAGACGAGAAAAACACAACTTTCCAATGATACCAAAATCACCGGTTTTGTTGTGTGAAAGGTTGGGTTATTGAGTCTGAGGATTCGGTATATATGCTACCTTAAGGAGATCCTTGCTTTATGCTTCCTTAAAAAGCGGCACTGGCACATTTTCACAAATATGAATTTTTATTCTTCAATTGGGGGATCCAAATGATGTCTAAGGCAGTGGAAGAATAAGATATATTTTACTATAAAAATAACATATACCCAAACAGATAAGGACATTAATAAGATGCTAAAGACATTCAGTAATTTGTAGGCCATTTTAAGTTTGCCGTAACTTTAATCAACAAAAATGATAGTCTATTAACAATAATATCATGCTCTTACTTAGTGAAATTAAAACCAAAAAGGTCACAGACCGGTCAACCAGGGTTCATGCCGTGGGAACGGGCTCTGGTGTGTGTTTTCTCTTGTGTCTAAACGCCATTTGCGTCGTCTGCTGCAATAAGTCTCCGGTGACATTATTATAAAATTTGTTCTTTTACCTTGAGGATGCTGATTTGGTCTTTAACATTTCAGGTGAAGGGGATAATGTACATAAAAGCGTTATACCAACCATTAAATATAAATTTTTGAAAAATGGTCAGGGTGCCGCATTTTTCAAATGTGCCGTGTCCTTTAAAAGTCATTCCCCCTGGGGATTGATTTCATTATTCACAATTTTGAAAGGCCACTTAAAAAACAAACGGTGCTGTAGTACCCTTGCGTAAAGTTCCTTTGTGTTGAGTAGATGATTAATATAAGCCCTGGTGTGGTTTCGACAAGCAAAACAAGTACAACCCTGAATCCGGTCTGAAGTCCATCAATATCTGTTATAGTGAAAACAATAGAGTATTCAAATATCATGCAACATGATACAATCATTGTGTTGATGAGGTGATTAATATAAGCCCTGGTGTGGTTCTGACAGCAATAACACGTACAACCCTGCAATACCGGTCCTGAAGTCAGCAAAGTATCTGTTAGGTCTGACAACAATAATAGATTATTCAAATTATCAAGCACAGGAACAATCAGTTGCAATTCAACAGAAATCTCTGTCACTGAATCAGTCAGTGGTCCCATTTTGTATTATCATTTACCAGGCACCTCATTCAACAAAATTCGTCAAAATCCATACAAATTTTAAGTGTCATTACCAGGCAGTTTTGGCTGCTTACCCTGCAAAATAAAAACATCATAGCACCCATCCTGAAATTATTAGCATAATTAAAATTAGCATAAATATATTGTCATTGTCATCATTTCCATTTTGCTCTTTTGTAGTTATAATCCCACCCCATTTTTTTTATTGAATTCATATTCGGTGCAGATTTTGATATTTGTATATGAGAAAGTTTTATTATTTCTTATGCCCCGTTTTCCAACGTTCCCAAAGAAAACCCCATCTCACCATCACAAAAGCTCAGTGTTGTACATTCCAAGAGCCGGCCACTGGGTTGATGCAACATGTTGGATTAGCATTGTCAATAGGCTTTTTCAAATTGAGCAGAGGATTGATCGACGTGAGACCACTGTTTTGTTATAGAATTCAAATCAGCTACCAAATTTATATACTTAGCCATTACATCTTCAATGGAGGTATATTTACATTTTCATATCTGACAAACCTTGACCTCAATGACCTGTGACCTTTGGACCTCATCCAACAAATGAGGAATCCCATGTTGACCTAGGACTCAAGTTTGGTTCCAAATGATCTTCAACTTTTCCATTGAGGTCAATTTCCCAAAAAAAAACGTAACTTTGGTGAAACAAACACACACACAACACACACACAGACTCACATGACCTTTGATATGGCATGTGAATTTGATTTGGCACATGACCTGACCTTAGCTGGACCTTGGCTTGGGATTGTGACTTTGACCTCATCAACAATGAGGGATCACTGCACCTATAACTCAAGTTTAAGTTTTGGTTACGAATTGAACTTTTCAATGGGAGGTAAAAGAAATTGATACTTTGTTCATCACCAAAAATGGAAGATTCACACCGCGAGTTGATATGAATATTGCCGGCCAACTGCAAGCAACAATACTCGCAGTAACGAAGTTACATGATGTGCGCGTTGCATGTTGTGGTGAGAGGCTCATGTGTAAAAAGAATTACTTTTCTCAACTTTAAAAATAAAACAAAGAATAAGAATTTTTGCCTAGTAGGTGCGGAACAAAGTATACATTTAGGTAAAATTTGAAGTCCACCAACCAGAAGCACAATAGTCAATTAGGCCAGGAATAACTCATAACGTTGCCTGATTTGCCCTCCTTTCCATGGGGTCAAACAAGCCCTTATACCTTGCAGTGCTGGATGAGCGCTACATACATTTACTGGAAAATTTTGGCATCTTCGGACAGTTATCATCACGCGTGTAATCTGGTCCAGCTTGACTTTCCAACAAACATTACAGTGGGAAAAGGAAACCATTTACCAAGGTACTGAACTACGGGCCTTATCACCCCGAACCGAAAGTGCACAAAGTGACAAGTTGTTTTTGTAGAACATTTTCGCGGTTACAACTACCAGTTCTCACTTCATGTGTGTGTTTGCTCAACTCACCGGCTGTCTTTGAGATCGGTTTCATATACAGTCTTCACTCGCTGCCACCATCTTTGATTTCATCAGTTCGTGCTTGACTGGGCGACTAGTATTGACACTTCTGATGTGCACACTGGAAGTGGATGAGTTGTTGTGTTTGTGAATCTGATTGCTGTTCTTCATGTTCTGTTGGTTCAAAGTGTACAAAAACCAATAAGCGATGGTTGAAAGCTAAACACTAGGGCACATCCTCTTTCACTTGCTTGCTACGGGATCTTGGGTGACGAAATTAAGGAAAATCACAAAATGATTTTTTTTCTACACAGCCAGATTCTTTGCAGGAAACCTGTGAAGGATTATTGAATACCATGAAGTACCCACCCTACACACAATTGCTGGCCACAAATGTGGGGGTATTCATCCCTTATAAGCTACACAAAAAAGATACCTAAACCACATGAATCCATGCAGGCCAGTAACAAGCGATTTTAGTTGGGGAGGGGCGATTTTTTTTCAAAAGGGGATTTTTTCCCAGAAAATCGCAAGGGGGGGGAGGCGAATTTGGCAAAAATTGAATATTCCCAAACGTGTCAACCTTAGTCTTCTTACGTTTTAATTGGCATGGGGGGGGGGGGCATCTGCCCTTCATTAATTTACGTCTGCCTGTTACGGGCTCATCTGTATGGGAAATTACCTTTGGAGTAATTGGTATCTCTTCGAGTATCCACATAATGATTTGATTCTTCAACATTAATAAATGGTACTTTTTAATCTGGGTATAGTGGGTTAAGGTTGAATTTCATTGCGTTGCATCCTCATTCAATTATAGCTTTGACCACAACTTCGGACCGCAATTAAAAGTTATCAGGCGATTTTGGTTTTAAGGAGGACGAGACTGCGGACTTCACTGCATATGTACTAACAGAGTGTATGTGCCAAGTGTTAATGATAATATTTAAGCAGTTTGTGAATGATAGGCCGCATACGACCTTGACCTGAGATGTGGACGTGACCTATACAATAGGTTTGTGTGCTAATACCATAACCCACATTATGAAGTGCCAAGTGCACGTTCAACTTTAGCAATTGAGGTCCAATTCTTACATTTTCAGCACATCTGACACCTGACCTCATGACCTTCGACCTTGGTTATGCTACCTTCTAAAATGTTGTTAAAACATGCGTGTGCGATCAACAAAATGCATTAGGAAATCTACATTAATTAAAGGATACAGAAGCGACAGGACATCAACACCACATGGCACTGCCTTGCAGTACTTCATATGGCCCGACCAACTCTTGGTAACACAGCAGCCTGCACATCGAGGAAACTCCCCGGTTTAAAATAAATTTTTAAATTGACAATATTATTAGTTATAGACAAGGTTTGAGGTAAAATTGCCTAAGTACACATTTGGTCCAATGGCCACTTTGTCTAAATTGAGATTTTGGGGCATCAGAAGAAAGCTCATATTTTTATTCATAACCAGTACAAATTAGGTATGCGAAACATTCTTAAAGGATGTAAGTTTCAAAATCACTAAACAAATTTCTAAGTCCAAATTTACCATTTAGGCAAAAAACCCCCAAGTTTGTCTCAGACGACCGTGCGCATTTTGTTTAAACACGTGGCTTCTAGCGATTATTCTTTTTAGATTTACTCACCTGAGTTTTTAAATTTTCGACACAAATGGGAAAAAGTGGGCCACAAAATGCACATAAAAAAATTAATCCGGCATTTTGAATTAGGCATTTTAAAAAAAGCACATTTTGCATATTTGCATTTTTCCCAACATTCTCTGAGACAAAACTTTTTTTTTGGTCTTATTCATACCTCAAATACATAGACCCACAATACTTCTGAGCAAGCTCACCTGCCGTTCATCCATGCACCCTCATGAAAAACCCATCTAGCACCACTCCAGCCAGCGTCTCTAGCAACCCTCCTTGGCACACACTTCCTTGAGATTCATATCTCCTCATTGTAGAACTCCCAATATGACTGCAGATTTAACTTCTGATAAAAGGAAAAGCAAAGGAGCATGGGTGAATAAGGCATCTCTCACAATGTGTAGGTTTACAAACAATCTCCCTGAAGAGATGTGCTTGTCTGCATCAGTGGTGGAATGGGGTCAAAGGTCACATAGGGTCATTTTTCGGGGAGGTCAACCTTTTTTGTACACCCTATGTGGTCTTGTGCTGCTAGTGGTCATCTTACCGGAACATGAGTCACATTAAGTTGCACGCGGGTATCCATGTACCTGGACTCGTGCTAGGTAATTTCCTGGGCTGGCACACCAAGACCTTTAAATACCCCCACCCCACGGTATAGATTGGCCTCCAGTGACCTCCTGCCGCATACTTATGTGGCAAGACCAGCGGATATCGGGTTACAGTTTCACTGAAAAAAAGCTGCGTCAAGCCATTGGTCTAGACATCAATGCAGGTTTTGGCCGAAATGCTATATTCTGGCTAGCTTTAGCAAAAGTTCAGCTTGACTGTGCTAAAACAAACAATGGATCGATGAATCAAATCTGGGTCAGAAGTGACCCTAAAGGTCCATGTTCATACTTCACTGCACTGCAATTGCTGTGCAGTAAATTTACTGCAATGTCGGCGGCACTTCCGCTTCCATCCTAATCGATTTAGGCGTTGCGTCACCCAGGTCACGGTTTGCAGTACGTTGCAGTAACCTTGTGAAGGATTGCAGGAAAATTGCATACTGCAACACTGACGGCACCCCACTGCATCTTGCTGCATCGCCAGTTGGAAATAATTTTTAATTCGTTGCAGTACTGCATTGCATGCACTACTGGCAAGTTATTGTCAGTAACGTTTTGGTAAGGCTGCAACGCACTGCACTGCAATGCAGTGAAGTATGAACGGCCCTTAAGTTCCACAAAGTGGTTAACATTTCACACACATGATACACACACACACAACATGTAACCAAACTAATACATCTGTGTCTTTCTGCAAGCAGACGACAAAAAGTAGGTTTACAAAACATCAGTACTTATGGTCATCAGTTTCAGTGCAGAATTGAAAAATACGTATTTAGAATCAACCCGTGACAGAAAAAAAAAAAAAAAAATTGAATTCAACCTCAGCTTATCCAGGTTTGAGGGTTTAGGGTAAGAAAAAACACCTACAATAGCTGCCCTTATTAATTGAGTTTTTAATTCAAGTTTTCAGACATGTCAAATCTGAATTAGTACAAGGGCAGCTTGAGATTGGGCCTCCTCCTGTTGAGCAGTCACAAAAGGGTTTAACGGTCCCAGTAAATGTAAAAATTGATGTTGGTTTGTGTCAAGTCTACAAGGATGGACCATAAAGCATTCAATATTTGGGTTTAGAATTGACATCATTTGTGTACCACTAATTTATCATAGAGTAATAGAAAAGTTCCAGGTGCTGGTGTGTATCTATTCATGGTACTGTACGATAATCAGTCGTTTCACAAATGATGTCACTGGGTAAGTGTTTCTTTTTTCTGGCCCTGTTTATTGCAGTGGAATGCCCACAAATACTTTGGAGTAGGTTTATCATCCTCATTTCCTGGGACCTTTAATGCAAGAAAATCCCATCTGCAATTGCTGCCCTTTGTTACCCAAGTTTTAATCAAATGTCAACCAGCAAAACGTCAACAGCTCTTGAGATGGTTCCTCAGTTGATGATACAAGCACCCTTGGTCTTTGCAAGATGCCTCAAGCAGTATCGCCGGAGGTGCGTGTCGAGGGTGAAGTACTCGAGTGGAGCGAGGCATCTTAGCGCAAATAGCGATAGTTCTGTGCAAGCTTAATGGGCGATCCCCCCCCAAAGTATTATGCGGTCGGTCATCATAATGGGAGATTGTACCTATACTGACTGCTCGTGCCAAGATATCTTTCAATGAACCTTTCTTTACAACCTAGACAAATAACAGACAGTAACCAAACAATGACGCCAGACTCTAGTTACCACATTTGTTGAACCCGCAATGCATTCATAGGAGCATTAGTCTGTATTGCCCAATCAGTTCCCAGGAAAAGTTATGGAAGATTTATACCGAAAAATAAAAAAACAAAAGGCACCCAAAATAACATACGGGAAGGGATGCGCAAAGAGGACTCCCGTGAAAGGAGGGCGCTATACCACATCCTATATAGGGACTGTAAGAAATAAAATTCAAGCGCACCGCCCATGTGAAAAGCTACAATCACCCAAGGAGTTAGGGCAGTAGGCCCCATCTATATAATAGCTGCCCTTTAGAGTTTTAATCAAGTGCTCAACATGTCAAGTCTCTGTCAACAACTTTTGAAGAGGGGCTCCTGGGTTGATGGAAGTAATTAGTAATGAGAAATTGTTAGACAACAAGAAAAATATGGCTGCATAAAATTGAACCACTTTATGTCCTCCAAAAACTTTTTAGGTTATGACATATTTCCGTTAGTTACATGGAAAGATTCTCCTGAGCTTATTTGTTGGAGTTCTAGGCCTATTTATTGTTTGTGTTTCAAAAAGGCATAATATTTATGAATGTTATATAACAGGCAGTACATTGTGTTCCCAACTTCCAAACACATTACACGTGATTACTATTGTGTTCCTGGACCAAAAATTGAGGTTAAAAAAAAAAACAAATAAAAAAAAATAAAACCAAAAAAAATTTTGTTTAAAAATTGGCTGACTATTAAAGGGATTTTATTAAAGGGTCATGGCCGATTGCTACTAGCCTCGTTCCCAGAAGAAGCCCCAGATTTTACCGGATGTGGTCGTTTTGTATCAGAAGAAAGCTACTAATTTTTCTCATTTACCCTGTGAAATTTGAGCCACTAAGGCGTGTGAGTTTGGAGAGTTATGAGCCGGCGAAAATTGCGCCCCATTTTTGGTCGACCATATAATTGTACACAGTACTATATGGGCTTACAAACTAACGTTTAGCCTCGCATCAAAACGGATTGAAATTTCGGGTGCGAAAATTTATCGATGGGGTTTTGTAGTGAAGTGTCAACAATCTTTTTAAGGATGAAAATTAATATATCCTGAAATCGGGCATCCCCTTTAAGGAGCCCAAATTTGAAGAGGTAATTTCTTAATCCATTGGTCATCGTGGTCAGTCTACATACTTAAACCAAAGTGTTCCATCGGTTTGTCCCCCGTCAAACGGGGGTTGGCCGGATCACTAACTTTGCAGCAAACGCGTGCTTTCCTCCAATTTCACCCGATTCAATGCATTTTTTTTCCCCCCTTTTTTCCCCATCCTCAACCCAACCCTCTGACTCTCCTCCTCCACTGGTGCTTCATGTCTCTTTGGACGTCCCCCTCCTCCTCAAATCGCCAACTCAACTCAAAAGCCTCTGAACACAGTTCGGATACCTTCCTCAACACATGCCCATACCCAACGTACACTATTCGCCTTCGCCAACCGGTCCACCGCTCTTCCAAAACCAAAATCTGCATCACGTCCTCAGTCTCATACTGTCCGATCAAACTTAACACCACACATCGCTCTTATAATCATTGCTCTCTCTGTCCTTCCTCAAAATCCCCATCTCATTTCGTCAGACACCACGTCTCACTCCATACAGCATCACTGACAACTCTAATACACCATTCCTTTCATCTTCAAAGGATTCTTTTCCATGCAACCAACTCCCCCATTCTCCTAAACTTCACCCCACCCATAAAACCTCCAATCTCGGGTCACAGCCACCTCAAACCACCACCCCACAACCATCCCATAGGTATGTGAACTCCTTCACTGACTCCCACCCCATCACAACTTTTCCTTGTTCCACCATCCCTCCAGCTCCCTTCTCACAACTTCTACACACAAAATCTCTGCCAAACGAAGGAGGTCACTCTCTTATCTTTGGCATCCTCCCAGGATCCATTTCCCACATTCTCACACCACACTGAATTTGCTTTGACTCTCTTCCCACATACACCACATGGGTCTACCTTACTCGTACCACTTCCCTCTCCGCCATCACCAGCACTCTTGTCTTTCCAAGGTGTACATTAAGGCCCTTAACTCGAAGCCTTATTCCATTTCCAAAACTTCTCCCTCAGTCTCCACTGTCTCACTCATTACAAACCACGTCATCCGAACAACATCTCAACTCAGCCAAACCTTCTTTTCACTCTCTGTGACAACATCAATTACAATTGCAAAAATCAATGGCGAAAGTATTCCCCACGTTCCCCCTCTCCTACTATTTCTCGAATAATCGCTCCTTTACTCAACTCTTCCTCTCCCATCTTCATTCCCCTCGCGCGTACTCTATACTTTCGACCTTGTTGCTTCCCTCTCCTTAACGCCCCCCCTCCTCATCCCTTTTCATCCCGGCCTTCCTGCCCCCCTCTTACTTTCCCTCTCTCCCCCCACTACCTTCCTATCCCTGCGACGACCCTTCCACTGACTTCTTCCCCCCACACCAAGCCCCATCCCCTCCTCCCGCAATCCCCGTCACCCCTTTTCGTCCGCCCTCTCCCTCCCCCCTAACCTCCCTATTTACGCCCTCCTTCGGGGTCTCCATCCACCTTCTCCTTTCTCTCCCCCCTTTACCCCCCTTCTTCTCCCCCCCGCTCCTCTTCCCCCAACTACCTGTAGTCAGACCTTGATGCACACCACTTGACCTCAAACTCCTCTGGACAAATAGACCCCACTATAACTCTAGTTTTGGCTCTTCATACAAATCATCACTGCCTCTAAACCACTATGTATGGTATCTCTCTCTTCCTCAACGCCCCTCCATCACTTTCATAGGTACCCTATCAAACATGCCTTATCCAAGTCTACAAACATATCAGCGTCGTCCCGTTAGCTTGGTTATCCTATTGACAACAATCCTTAAAATAAACACTGATCTATCGTTTCCCTTCCTGGCATATTAAACACAAATTGAATCTCATCCACTTCCACTAGCTTCCGAATCCTATTCCCAGGAACCCTCTCCACATATTCATTGACTGCTCTAACAACTCCACACCCCTATATGCACACAACTCATTGCATCCCATTTCCTTTAAAAATTGAATTACCACACTCACCGCCCATTCCACCGGACTCCTCCCCATCCAACAATCTCTGACACAACTCCATTATCAACTGCAATCCCTATATCTCCAATCGGCACTAATCAATCTCAGCACTCTCACCTCTGAGGTCCCAACCCGCCTTCTTTTTCAGTTCTTTTATTGGCCTCACCACTTATTCCCGGGGGACCCTCTTAACGCGCATTCCACCAATCAGCCTACCTTCTGATACCACTCATTCTCCTCATTCATGATCTCTCCATATGCTTGTAAAGGACTCTGCCCTATCTCGCACTGAAATTCAAACTTTAATCAGACTTCCTCTCATACATTCTTCCCCCTTCAACATTATTCCAGTCCTTTTCATTGCCGTCATTATCTTATATACCTTGTTCGGATTGTCTCTCAACTCACTCAGCTCCTTCTCTGCCTCCTCCTCCTAGCTTTCGCAACCACTTCCTTGCAGCTTCTTTAGCCTCTTATAGCTTCCCTTATTCTCTTCCGTACCATTTTTCTCATATCCTTAAAATGCATCCTTCTTTCTCGCTAATCGCCTCCCTCACCTCATCGTTCCACCACAATGGATCTCTCTGTCTATCTACCTGTTTGTTTTCCAACACACACTTCATCAAATGCCTGTCAACCCCTCTTTAAAAGCACCCCCAAAAAGTCTGACACATCAGTCCCCACAAGCTCCCATACTCTATCCAAAATTCTTTTCTTGTCTCTTCTTCTTTCAGCTTCCACACTTTCCTCCTCTCATGCACTACTCTCCCTCCCACCTTTGCACTTATATTATCACATGCTGCAACACCGCCGGTTGTGAATTTCCAGGGGCATTACCTTACCCAACAGTATTGCAGGTATTTCCTTGCTCTGACCCACTAGCACAAAATAAATCCTGGATCATTTCATCCCTGCAGATATATGTCACTTTCCTTTTGTCCTCTTTCGGAACATGTGGCAACACACATATCTTTCTCATCACAAAACTCAAGCAACATTCTTCTTCCAGATCCTCTCTCCAAACCCATTTCCTCCATGAATACCTTCGAAACCTTCGATTCTTTTTACCACATGCACGTTAAAATCACCAACAATAAAGACCAAGTCACCAAAACACTTTGCACCTCCCATTCCTCCGCCAACCTCGTCTAAAACTGTCCTTTCTGCACGCTCCTTCCCACACGGTGAGCGAATAGCACAGATACACCTCACTACCTCTTCCTCGAAAAACCATTATAAGGTTATCACCTATCCTCTCCTGCGTCTTACCTCCACCACCTTTTAACATAGCTCCTACCTTTTACCAGACTCCACACTCCAATCCTTCACTATTTACTGCCCACCACAACGTGTAACCGTCGTACTCTACCCCAACATCCTAGCCCCTTCCCCTCTCCCCTCACCTCTGTAACACCACACACGTACCACATTCTCTTCCTCAATTCCTCACTTATCTCCACCCCTTCCCCCTTAAAAATTCCCCCAAGTTCCAGCTTCCAACCCTCACCCGAGACGCCTAGTCTGCCGCTATATTTTAAAAACTAAACGATAATGCAACACGTGAAGTGAAAGTTTTCCCGTTTTACCCGCTATTGGAAGTCTTTGTATAGTATCAATCATAGCTCATGGTCGTCAAGCTTTTTAGGTTTTTCATAATTTTAATCATTAGCCACCATCGTTACTTTTAGTGGCATTGTCGGCATCATCATTTTACAAGGCGGTTCTCGAAACACAAGTCTCGCCTGCTTCGTGCATAGCTGTAACCAATCGACCCACCCGACCCTAGTTTCGTCTGGATACACTTAAGTTTACCTCTTTTGACTCCTTGTTTTCGACTTGAATGACCACTAATGACCTGTTCATGACCTTTAAATTTTGGGCACAAAAATCGACCCTCCTCCAAGTTTCATTGGGGGGGTCCATACACCAAACGTTACCCCATTTGACCTTGAATGACCCCTGATGACTTTGATCCACTAACCCAATACAACCTCGGTATTCGGAAGGTCAAGGGGAACCCACCCACCAAGTTTCAGGAACGTGCAACCATCGTCTCCAAGAAAATAGACGCGGTCTATTTTTGAACCTCTTTGACCTTAATGACCCCTGGATGACCTTTGCACTCAACCAATTACAAAATCGAGTCTTGTTTGCGTCAAGGGGCACCCACCCACCAAGTGTCAGGAACATGCAACCTCGGTCTCTTTTTTTTACAAGAAAATCGACACGGTCAGACAGACCACACTGACGAAAGACCACCGGTATTTTAATAGATTGTCCCCAACATGAGCAGAACCAAGAGATGTTTAGGAGTAGCACCCCCGGGTTTGCATTTTTATAGCATCTTTTATTCCCGGCATCTTTCATTTGACACCACCCTAGGGTCAAACATTTCCATTGTGGAGATATTAATCATGAAAAAGTAATGCAAAAATCCCTTAAAATGGTGGAGATATTAATCATGAAAAGTTATGCAAAAATCCTTAAAATTCACTAAATTTAGTAAAAATATGAAAATGTATTCAATTGGCAACACTATTTTTGAAAAAATCATGTGACCACATTTAAAATTTGGGCCCCTACGGGATCTCCAGAAAGCGGTAAAAACACTGAATTTACGTATTTTCACATTTTCCAAGAAA
Source organism: Ophioderma brevispina (assembly GCA_023653785.1). Classification (NCBI taxonomy): domain Eukaryota; kingdom Metazoa; phylum Echinodermata; class Ophiuroidea; order Amphilepidida; family Ophiodermatidae; genus Ophioderma; species Ophioderma brevispina. The sequence continues at coordinate 13,770 of JAMKCH010038647.1, read as the reverse complement.
TGTAAACAGGCTGGCAACCCAAAGACTGACCCACCAGAATCAGAAGCTGACAAGACGCGTCCCTTAAAAAGGACAATCTCTGCTCATGTAGTGCACAATGTGAAATTGAACAAATTGGTTTTGTAACACTAAATTGTAATGAATACTATGCAAGGCACAATCATAATGATCAACCTTAATTCTGAAACAAAAGACATTCAGTTTAATGTTACCTTTTTCTGATACATCTGGTATTATTTTGAAGTAGAAAATTGCATTGACATGGAACACCAAGCTTCAGCTTACCATACTCCCTTTTAAAGGGAAATTCTTAATCCAGTGCAAAGGCCCAAATCACTATTGATGTAGAATAGATGTAATACATTGAAGTACAAAGGTGGGCCTGTTAACCACACATGAAATATTAGCCTGACTTAAAGAAATAGTTCCATGCTATCAGTGTTAAAATATACATACAATGTAATTCTGTACCACAATTGTATATTATAACATTGGAAGTATTTTTTGGATATAAATGGCTATAGAAGTTCATTCTACAGCTTTAATTTGTCAAGAAAAATTTGCAATCTGACCCAACAATCAGAAAAATGTTACATAGGATACCTTGAGGTTAGGACTAGTCTCAGTTAGTGCACGCAGGGAATGTCACTATCACGAGTGGTGCAAGTAGGGTATGCTAGATCACTGACCCATGGCATCATGGAAAATATTGAGGATCTTGAATCAAAACAGCCCAGTATCAGTCACAGCTGAGAAGTGTAAACAATGGATTGGATGTATACACACAATAAGAACTGTGTACAACTGCATGAGGGTTTGGTCAATGCAGGATTAATCTTCTGCCAGGCAGAAGATAAATAACCTTTCAATGAAAAAACATGGGTATAGGATATCTAGCTATATCTATTGATGTTAATACCTTTGTTGTGGTATACTCCCCCTTTTTTTTTTGCTTTGATAAGTCTTCTTGTCTTTGTTCACCACCAAAACACACACAGCCCTATATTGCCAAATAAAAAACATACGGACCTAGTTTATGTAAGGGTATAAATGAGAATCCTAATCAAATTCTTTTGCAAGGGTAGTATTTCACAATGAACATCCTGAGCCAAAGGTTGGCTGAAATGACCAAGCATTGGCATTAGTTGCAATTTTAAAATAATCAAAGAAATGCCCTTTAAGTGGCCCACATGCATTTGACCACATTATGCTTCACACAAAAGATGAATGGCACAGGCTTCATGAGTACAGAATTTTGAAATATCCAATGTACCATTTCAGCAATACAGGCAATTACGTATATTTAATTAGATCAATTTTATCAAAAATGCCCCTTTAATTGGACCACATACACGTTGACCCAATTATGATTCATTACAAAAGATGTATGGAATAGTATTCTTTCATGTAGTGAAGGAATTTTGCCCCATCCGATGTACCGTCAGAAGATACAAGCAATGACGCATATTGAATTAGCTAATTTGATACATACGCCGCACATATCTCGCACCTTTCAATTGCAAGGAAGATGCGCACCACAACATAGGCTGATGTAGCGAAGGAATGTTGCGTATCAGATGTACCATTTCAAAATATCGCCAAGTACGTGATTTTTGCATATTAATTAGCTCATTTGCATATTTTTTGGGTTTTGCCCGAATACGCCCAAAATCAAATCAGGTCGATAACTCCTCAGCCCGCTTCCCTTCCACCAAGTTACACTTATACGCCATACGGAACTCCAGAAAAACTTGTACACAAACCTTGCGGGAAAAATTTTCGTAAATATGAATTAGATACTTAATTAGCCTATTTTACGCCCCAAATCTACTCAGGTCGAGAACTTGTCCACCCGCTTCTTTCCACCAAGTACACACCGTAGCCCTTACGGAACCCAGATAAATCGTACACAAAAAGCCGTGAACACGGACGGCAGACAGACAGACGGGGGACAGACAGGGACAGACATACTTAGCAGAGCTACTGTGGGTTTGGGGTGTGTACATTGTGGGCTATAACAGAATAATTAAGCCCACAATGTAGTTCTGTACTTACAGACGGCCTCACAATGTAGTTCTGGTGGAAACAGACAGACACAAAACAGACTGAACAACAGTATGGGATTTTTTCCAATATTGATTTGATACCATATAGGTCCATATTAAACCCCCTAAGACCGGTTCATAAAAACAATGGAAAAACTTGCTCTGGTGGGGTTATCCCCACAAGTAAAACAAGCCCACCAAGTAGACGCCATACTTACAAAAAAACCCCATGAGCTCTCTGAACGGACGGACAGACGGATGAACGGACGGACAGACGGATGAACGGACGAACGTACTAACGGACGGACGGACAGACGAACGGACGGACAGACGAACAAATGATTACAAGTTTCTGCAGAAAAAGTTAAGGGCGAGACAAAATAGTAAAAACCTGTAGCTATATTAATCTCACCATTCCCAAAAAAAAAACAGGTTTCATGCCAGTACGTATTCGACTTCTTAAGAAAAAACAAGCGAAATCAGACATTGGGTTTTTGAAATACAGTCAAATCACATTCATAGTGGAGGGGCCTCTGTAAAATTGGTGAAGTTCTGTTAATTGTTGGCAACCACTACAACAGTAAGACTATTGGAGTCCTATGATATTCAGAAAAAGGATGTTGCCATTTTTTCTGTTGCCTTGGTGACCTTGACACAAGGTCATAGGTCAAAATGGTCATTCATCATCCAAAGTATATCGACCTTGGTATCCAAAATGGTGGCAACTTCAAAGGAACATGTATATGAATTTGTTTGTTGATTGACCTTTCGTTTTCTATGTTATTTGCAAATAACCTAATTAGAGACAAGAAGAGACACAAAATTGCCTTTCTGCTGTCTTTAGCTCATTCCTGTCCAGAGTAAGAGTTAGGCCTCAAGTTTTTGCACAATACAGTCATTTACACCACTTTCTTGAAGTAGAATGAACCTACACAATTCCCATTATTTCTTGCTATTAATACCATGGGTACGTAAAGTAAAACCAAGATGGAAGGAATCGTCGTTATACCGTGAAATAACACGATTCGCACTTCAGGACATATGTTAATAATTATCTAGTCTTAGGTCACAGTTATGATGATTTAATATTCTTTCTATCCAGAGACACTGAACTTCTTGTCTAAGCAAGATCAAGTATAGAGCCAACCTATAACAGTGGGGTGGGCGGTGTCTCGACGTTTGGGTTGTTTGGGTAGGGACGTGCCCCCAGATGCCGGAAGTAGACCCATGATTACCAGAAAAAAATGCAATTTTTGGTGCTGCCATATTTAACACAAATTTTCTCTTTTTCCTAAAAATGTTTAATTTTAAGCAAATTTGGACCAAATTTTGACTTCAGATTGAGGACAATTGGAAATCGACCTCATTTTTCCCACCAATTTTAGAAAAATTGGATTCTAATTGAGAAATTTGCTGCCACATTCCCAAACAAATTTGATCTGAAGTATGTTGAAAAACGAAGCCATTGCCATAAAAACTAAAATTGGCACGAAAAAAGGGGGGCATTGGTATACAGAGCTAAAAATGAGAATGATGTCTGTAGCACGTCCCGTACGAGTATTGTGTTGAGAACCCCCCCCCCCAACCTGTTTTCATTATAGAGTGTATGCGAATATAAACAAGTCAAGATAAATAAAACTTTGGCATGCCATACTGGAGGACATACACCACAATTAAATGTATTATAATGGTCATCACCACTTTCATAATATCATTACATTAGTCCTGGGGAATCCTCCTTTTTGTCACAGACCTCTTAGAGAAAAAGTAATAAGATTGGTTGGTTCATGCAGACATGTATGAAGTTGTATTGCATACGCTCTCAATAGTATGTATAGCACATCATATTGCTGAAATTTAATATTTTTGTTTTATAATTGTGACACTGTTTGCATTTTAGCGGGAAGATGCCATTTTAAATACCAGAAAGTCTTTTTGATGCCAAAAAGACCAAGACGGGAAACTAATTTTAAACTCTGTGCATATGCCAATAGTCAAAAGTGAGATTACTTGTTACAAAAACCTAATTCAAACTCATACACTAAGATTTGGTTTTTTCATGAATGTGGCACTGGCTGATCATTCTGAGATCAGCAGCAGGTCGCGCCACCCCCACACACAAACACAAACACACTAAACCCACACAAGGTAAAACAAGTCGGACGTTTTGTTGATTTGTCCATAAAATGTCCAAAGTGTAGAGAAATTTGACAAGAAAGGCCACATTTTAGTGATGAGATGCTCAAAATGGACCATTTTTAAGGGTTAGTTGCTTTTCCAGAAAGTCCACATTTGAAAAGTCCCGCGCCCCCTAAACAAGGAGTTACAAAAAGTACCGCATAAACAAGTACAAGTAATTTAATAGGTCTAACAGCACCCCCTAAACCAGTATAGGTAAGTGTAAAATTATACCCTTAATACGTATTGGCCATATTTGACCCCTACAGCAGTAGAAATTTGTTTCTTTGATATGGAATAGATCATGTACACAGAAAGAGCCGAATACGATACAAAACCAAGGTTCACAAATCGGATCCTAATCATGTAAGTTCAATTGTGAAAAGTACACCCTTTTTTCCAGAATTTCAGTGTTTTGACACCCTTCACGTTACTTATGTATCGTGCATAATCTTGAAAAAATACCCTTTACATGTTTTTTGGTTCGACGGCATGGATCCCCTTATCAATGACCCATGCACCTCAAGCTCTGGATGAAAGAATAATATAACAACATCACACATATGACTGAGACTGAAAAGGTAACTAGTATACTAACTTTTCTCTCAGTAGTGTGAATCGGGTTGTTTCACGGTATAGCCTATAACAAACAATTATGGATAGATGCGGTTAATAGACTACATCAACCTTTTCTCTTGTACATTCATAAATAAAACAATGGTTTACTTAGCCATGGGCATTACAAGCAAGGTATAATGGTGTTGTGTAGGGTTCACTAGACATTTGCAAAACTGAGGCCTAACTCTTGCTTTGGACAAGATTGGAGTTGGAATAACGGACACACTTTGATGCAGGTCTCTAATTAGCTCTTGCATTATAAAAGAAAACAAAGCTCAAGTAAACCAAAATACATATCATATACAACATTCCTTATGAATTTGCCACAATTTTGGTACCAAGATCGATAAACTTTGGACGATGTATGACCACTTTGACTTGACCTCGTGTAAGGGTCACTAAAGGTCAATGGAAAAAATGGCAAAACATCGTTTTTCTGAATAGTCAGACCCGTAGAATACCTTTATAGTAGTTGCCAACAATAACAGACTTCAAAAATTCACCTCTGGAGAACATAGGGCCCCTCCACATAAGTGGCCTATTTGTGAATTAATTAAAACAGTTGTGCCTTATACTCTCGGTTAGTTAGGACAGTCACGTCTTTAACAACACCAACTTAAAAACGCAAATTTGCTTTTACATTTATATCATTACACGCATTCATAAGTAACTAAACTTTCAAACGCCGTTTTTCTAAGAACAAGCATTTATCAAAATAGACACTATGCAGTGAACCCACGATGATATAATTAACCAATCAGGGCACGTATAAGCATTATTGACAACATTAATCCCTTAGCCACGCCTATTTTGTAGACCACGGGGACTTTCCCGGTCAAGACAAAGGATTGGTGTCAAATTGTGACCGGCCGGCGCGTGCGCGGCGGGTAGAATTTTGAATGGAAAACGCTACGTTTTAGAACAAGTTAACATACCGTTCGGTTCAGAATATCATTACAGAAAGTTTAGATGCACATTTCAAGCAGTTTATTCCTAATTTTCTGATTGCGTACAAAAAACGCATGCAGTCTGAGCTAGTCGTTAGCCTTAGTGCACGGTCCCAATTCTGGACGGGGTTCTGGAGAGGACCGTAGCCGAATTCGACCACAATCCATATATAGGCGGTGTGTTGTACATGGCATGGCGATTCGACAAAAGGGTTGGGTTTGCAACTTTTGGTATAAAGCGTGTTTTCATAAAAAGGGGGGTTAAAAACACGATAAAATTAAGATTGAATCAAAAGCAAATCAGCAATGTTTCAAGCATTACATTTCATCAGACCAAGTTCAAATCAAGAAGAAGTGGACTTTATTAATCGTTTTAGGATATAATTAAACACAGCAGAGGCATGAGACTTCGGTTGAATGATTTTGAACTAGCTATCAAAATGATCTGCAGTCAGTCAAACAAAATATTTTCTATTTCATCTTAATCATTGGCGGTTAGTATGCAAAACTCCACTACCAAGACCAAGATTGTCTCGTAAGCTGCGGTACTTTTTAGACTCCTGAATCTAGAACGTGCAGTTTGGCAAGTAGGTCCCAGACTCCCTGATAGCATTTTTATTTGAATTTTAAAAAGAAAATCACGCTATAAAGTATATTTGTGTTCTTCTGGATAATTTGGAATATTTTTGATTGATTTGAATTACTATTTTTTAATTATATTTGTATTGGTCCTTGATTGTTTTTAAAAAAAAATAAAAACTTTTTATTTGATTTTTTTTTTAATATTTAGTTTTATTTATTTGTAATTTTTATTTTATTAGGAACTAGAATTTTGCGGTTCTCGGCTTTCACGCTCACTATATTAAAATAACAAAAGCTGTGGGCCACTCCATGACCTTTGACCTTGGCATATGACCTTTGACCTCATCAACATATGAAGGATCCCTTGGTACACCTATGACACAAGTTTGGTTCCAAATGAACTTCAACTTTTCAATTGAGGTCAATTTTACATTTTTAGCCTATTTTTCAACTTGACCTCACATGACCTTTGACCTTGGCACGTGACCTTTGACCTCATCAACATATGAGGGATCCCATGGTGCACCTATGACACAAGATTGGTTCCATTCAACTTTTCAATTGAGGTCAATTAAGAAAAAACTTAACATTTTAGTGACACACATCCACACACATACACAACAGATTGCTAAGTGGTGCTCCAGCTATAGCAAAAAACACTTTTTAATAACATTGAGTCTGATCTGATACTACTATTAGTCATATTTAAATTTTTAATAACAACTCGTCTGTTCAAATAACAGACGAGTTGCCCCTTATAGTCGCCTCTTTTACGACGTGTAAGGGGGGACAGCGGGTCTATTCTAAACCCTGAAACTGCAGGGGGTAGTTGCATATTTGATTTGTGCATGCCTACCTCACTAGATTTCAAATTCTCTAGACAAGTGTCTAGGTACTCCAGCGTCCTATCCACTGCCTTTCTAATAGTAGTTAGACTGACTCAGGGGTGTCTCCGGTACTTAATGCTTCAAAGATGTCTGGGCGACAGGACTCCTCACAAACCGTCATGTAACTCTCTGGTGACATCTGGAATAAAAGTTATATAGAAATACGACACTTAGTTATGAAACCTACCAAATGTGAATTTTTCCAAATGGCACGGTACATGCTGTATATGGGTCATTTCAACAGGTGGGGTGCACTTGTGAAACAAGGAATATGGAAAAATGCATTTTTAAGTACATAATGTCAGTGTCATTGCATTTTAATAGGGTCTAAAATTGATAGTATGAGCGGTGAAAAAGTATTACAATCATTTAAAGCAATGAACAACTCGATTTTAAATTTTTGGAATTTTTCTAGTGGTAAGTTGCCATTGGAATTTTGGGATTGTGTAACTATGGACACCACGTCCATGTTACATTTAATGCAACGCTACTCAAAAACCCTGCTTTAAACATTAATATCTGAATACACATTTCTTTTACCAAAGCATAACACAAGAAATAATTTGGCAGTAATTTTCATCACAATGTATATCTAAATACTCTGTTTAGTAAGCGATTAGTTGGCAACTGCTGTTCGGACGTAACCGTGGACACATGACAGTTTTCACAATATAAACTTTTACAATGAGCAGTACATGATCAATCCTTTTAAATTTCTACATTATTGGTTTATACAACATTTGATAGGGACACTTAGGACACTTTTTATCCATATACTTTGCAGGGACACAAGAAAGTTTCAAAATTGTGCAGATAACAGGGACACCACGCCCAAAATAACCACAATATCCTCAGCAAACAAAATAACCTAATTGATCTCACTGTGAATGGTTTAATGTTTTGAACTGTATTACAAAGTAGTGACCTGTACTCTCATTTTGATGGATGTTAAGGTAAATTAGTAAAATTTCGGATGGAATCTAAGTCTGTATAAAGTGGATGCCACAAGGTTACGGGGAAACCTCATTTTTGATGGGTCATACTATGCATTTTGGGATAAACTATGGCAAAAGGAACTGAAGCATCATTACAGTTGGTCAGTATTTTTGTAAAAATGATTTTCTACAAACAGGAAGATTTTAAACAATCCCATAAATGTCTAAATTTGCAATTAATGTACAAGTTTTTTTGTCACAAATTTAACCTCTTTTTTTGAGTCACTTCCTATCTTAATTACGAAAAAATCTGAAAAAATAAAGCGTAAATGGCAGTATGTTTGGTATCATATTAAAGACCTTATAAATACGTATCAATTGCATAAAAGTAACTTCTGAAAATACTTTGCATCTAAAATAAAATTTGAATTATATTCCTAGGCTATATCAAAATATGCTTTGTCCCAACCTGGTGGAATGACCCATATCCGAATTTAACCCGATCTCCTTGCCTTCTCATTGAAGCTAAATGCCCAGCAGGCACTCATTGGCAAAAAATGGAATCACTTAATGTCTAGGCACTCCAAGGCAGCCATGCCTTTCCATGCCTCTTAGTCATTTACCTGTTATAACTACTTACGTATCCTGATTTCTTTTATTTTTTCTCTTCTATATCATTTTGAAACTAGGTATATTCCTTTGTTTGACCAGTCTTGGGAAAATAGTAGTAGGCCTATGACTTTCAGTTACCTAAGTTAGGTATTCTGGATAATTTCCCTCATGATCAGTAATGACTCAAAGTCATAACTCCAAATTGAAACCCTCCCACTTAAGTCTGTATCGCGTGCTCAGACTTAAACAGCTAACCCTACCCTCTTTCACTAGCCATTGATTTAAATATTGATTTATTTTTACTGGAGAGCCCACAATTTTCTGATAACTTTGATACCAAGTCAAAGACCTAATTTTTGCAAAAAAATACAGTTACTTGCTTCTAAAGTTCTTGATTTGTATGCTATTGGAATTTGGATTTTCGTGGAGCAATGTAGAAAGAAAACAAATGACCTGTCAACTTTGCCCATTCCAAATTTTGCAATCCCAAACCTTGTTCCAAATCCTTAGCCCTCCCGGTGCCTTAATACTCATAGTAGGCCCTAATATGCAAACTTCTTCCACTAAATGCCCAGCAGGCACTCATATTTAAATGCCAACTTGGCATTTACCCTCTTTCCTTGCAAAACTGTCCCACAGGCAGGCATCATCAGCACCTGGGTTCCTGAGGGATGCCTAGCAGGCACTTATCAGCATTCATGTTCCTGAGGGTTAAGTACCCAGCAGGCACTCATAGGCAATCAGCTCCCCCTTGTTTTTTGCTTTTTTAGCTAGCAGTTACTGTAAAAGTGGTAATTTTCACGCGTGTAATTTTTCGCGTTTCTGTAGTTTTTAACATTTTTGCTTGTTTTTAAATTCACTCTTTTCAGCTATCCTACATAGACCTACACACAAAATAAACATTTTCGTGAGTTTTTAATTTCGTGCTAGCTCAGAAGTGCGCGAAAAGCGCGAAAATTAATGTAGCGCTAAAATTTCCACTTTTACAGTATAAAATTGTGAATACTGAGTATTCCAAGTGGTTGTTGACCAGCCAGGACTCATAGGCATTCATTCTGTTGTAGAGTTTAGGGTTTTAGTGTTATTTTTGGACGGATTGCGTAGCAAAATCCGGCTTTTAAAATGGCAATGTCTGGATTATGTAAGTATGTATGTAAGTGTGTGTGTCTGGACACAAAAAAGTCAACATTTTGGCATAACTTTTTTTTCCAGATGAGCTAGAGTAGCCAAACTTAGGTATATTGTAGGAGGGCACAAGCCCCTACTAACCATGTAATTCATTCCCCCAGGGACCTCCCCTGGGTCTGACAGGGGTGGGGAAATGTCAAATAAGGTCAACATTTCCCAATAAAGGTAAACATTTTGCCATAACTTTTTTTCCAAATGAGCTAGAGTAGCCAAACTTAGGTATACTGTAGGAGGGGACAAGTCCCTACTAACCAAGTAATTCATTCCCCCAGGGTCCTCCCCTGGGTCTGACAGGGGTTGGGGAAATGTCAAAAAATTCAACATTTCACAAAAAAGGTAAACATTTTGACATAACTTCTTTCTAGATGAGCTAGAGTAGCCAAACTTAGGTATACTGTAGGAGGGGCCAAGTCCCTACTAACCATGTAATTCATTCCCCCAGGGTCCTCCCCTGGGAAAAAAAAAAAAAAAAAAAAAAAAAAAAAAAAAAAAAAAAAAAAAAAAAAAAAAAAAAAAAAAAAAAAAAAAAAAAAAAAGTCAAAAAAGGTCAACATTTCACAAAAAAGGAAAACATTTTGCCATAACGTTTTTTCTAGATGAGCTAGAGTAGCCAAACTTAGGTATATTGTAGGAGGAGCCAATCCCCTACTTACCAAAGCTGTTTAAAGTTCATTTATTATAACAAAACGAGAATAAAACAAAAAAAATATCTAACGGCAGAACACCCTTTGTTCCCCTAATTTGGAGTAGTATTGAGGCCACTAATAAATTCTCTATAATTTTGCATGATGTGAAATTTCTTGAGGACAAATATGATTTTTCATAAAAATTTAGTTTTACACGTCTTTCTATGGGAAATAGGGGGCATATAGAGGGGGCTTATAACATAAAAATTAGAATGTGTAGTGGGCCTATATGGCAAGATTCCCGCAATGGATTTTGATGATTTTGCAGAGGTAATAAGCTCCTTGCATGTCCCTACTTATATCAGTTGTCAAAAATTGTGTCGCCATTGCTTAAAATTGCTCTAAAAATAAAAGAGACGATTTGCATGGCTCAAACAGATGTGTTACAATGTAAAGTCATTCCACAGCATCTCCCTGGGGTCTGACAGGGGGTGGGGAAATTTTTTTTTTTTTAATTTTATATTTCATTTCAAAAAAAGTCAACATTTGGCCATTACTTGGCAACAATGAGGTAGAGTAGCCAAACCAATATTTTGTATTTAGAAACCTATGCCTCTGATAGCTCCTAGCTGACCACCTAACTGCCCCGACGTATGGGTTTTGTTGAGGTTTGGGTCCAAAAACAGTCCACTTAGCTCAAGTGCCTTCATGCAGGCACCACTGCGCGCTTACGGACGTTTTTGTATCCACCTTTTGACGTCAAGTATAGACTAAAGTTTATAGACTAACTGCCCAATATGGAGTTTTGGGTTCCAACAGTCCACTTAGCTTCAAGTGCTTCCATGCAGCAGACTGGCTTATGGACTTTTTTTTTGCCTACACCTCCTTGCTTCAAAAGTTAGATAGACTAAAGACTATTGCCTATGAACGCGTCTAGGCCACCTGCCTAAACTGCTGATATGGAGCTTGTGGAGGTTTGGGTGCAAACAGTCCACTAGCTTCCAGTGCTCCATGCAGCAGACTGGCTACGGCATTTTTTGTCTCCACCTTCTTGCGTCAAGTATAGACTAAAACTTTATAGACCTATGCCTCACTGATAAGCTCCTAGGCGACCACTTAACTGCCCGATATGGAGTTTTGTTGAGGTGGCGCGTCCCCCAACGTCCACTTAGCTTCAAGTGCCTTCCATGCAGGCAGAACTGGCTTATGGACTTCTAAAAAAACAGGCAATTTCAGGGGTGCTGCCCCTTCGACCCCCCGGCCGTGGTACCCCCGGCTAGCTCCAGTACTGCAGGACTCATTTATGAACTCTAAATGCACAGTGTACACCCATATTATTCAACAGCCCAGAGCTGCACATACCTTATAGGGAGACAGAAAAAGCAATCCATCCAGACCGCCAATTGTTTGGTGGTTTACAGGTTTTCAAAAATATCTTTGCCTCCTGAGGGAAAAACACCCAGCTGGCATTTATCAGTCAGGTGCCTCATGGATAAAAATGCCCAACAGACAAGTTAGCAGTAAGGTGGATGATTTGTATTTGCCACCACATCCTTCAACATGTAGGCTAGCGGGCAGATCTCTAGCGTTTACAAAGTGGGACGCACCCCTCCTAACAAGTACTATATTTGTGCTAAAAATAATGTCTAAAAATATCCAAATCAGTTCGACGCAGTTCTCACTTCTATTATGTGCACGTTTTACTTGAAAATGAAGTTAAATGTCATCTCCTTTTTTCACTGAATAGTAGTGACCAAGGGATGTACCGTACGTAAACCACGTTCCCAGGACTCCACAATATGGTGCTATTGGTAAGTAATCCGCCCGTTATGAATAGGAAAAACAGAATTCAGTTCTCTGGACTGAAAGCCATGTATTGTCACATGATGTTAAAAGCTTTTGAATTGTTTCACCCCTCCCCCCCCCACCCCCTCACCGGTTTAGATTGAGCTAAAGCCTCATTCACGAAGAAAATAAAAACTCAAACTTCGGTGGAGTTCAATAACTTTGACATATATTCATCATTATTAAAAAAGAAAGAAGATGAGCGAAAAATCATGGAAGAAATTTTGATTGGCAATTTCTACCTACATATTGGTGCAGAACCAACAAAACATTAACTAATCATATAAATATAGGACCTCTTTTATATTCAATTAAAAGTTTGTTCGGCCAACCGGTTCACTGGCATTTCATATAGGTGAATAATTTTCGATTTCTGCTATGAACGCAAAAATATGCCATAGAAATGGGTTTACGCGGCAAAGTTACGGTTTGGTTTGGTTCTGCACAAAGATGTTAAGGTCACAGTTTGCCAAACAATTTTTTATCATGAGCTTTGTTCCCTTCGATTTCCCTTTCGGAATAAAGGATGAAATATCGGGTCAAAGAAAACTGAAACACACAGGTAGAACCTCTAACTTTATTTATTTGTTGAAGGAGGCTAGGTAATTGTGTTCAACGTCATGAAAATAGCTTAATCTAAATCGGGGTGATGGTAAAACTCCTGCAATCTTTTCAGTGGCATGAAAAATAACCAATATATGGCTCAAGGATCCCACAATAACCTAAGGCACCTATGGCAATTTGCCAGTAGGTGACCCTACCATTTGCCTTTGTGCCCTAAAAAAATGCTATTTCTTAAACCTGTAATGCCTTGTGCCCTGTTAAAATTGGGCAAAATGCTGCCCGCCCTAATTATTGATGTTGGAGACTGTTGGCTCTGCATTCAGATGAAAAAGGAATGTGTTTACAAGTGTTTGTATTTCATACCGAGCGGATTTACGTATCAATGCCCTATTATTGCTGGGTCAATTGAGTCGCGGGTACATCGTAGTCACTGACATTACGCGGCAATAAATGAGATGACATTTTATTCATTTCTTGAGAACTGTGCACATACCTAGACGTCGAAACTTGAGAACACACATAGAACTGACTTCTATAAATTTTTAGGAAAATTAGTTCGGAAGATGGAAGAATTATGTACTTCCCAGGGCGTGCCGCCACCTGGGTCCTTATCTAGCATCTTTTTGGCTTTGGCCTCATGGCCTAATGCTGATGAGGTGCCAAATTATAGGGTATTAGTGGCACAATACAAACTTATTTGCCCCTTCAGGTTCCTCAGGGATAAATGTAATGCCATGCAGGCA